>JAQIWH010000171.1:0-66338 GCA_034695005.1 Cryptops parisi
CGCTTGTTTAAATGTCGTGATCCAAATTTCAGGCTTCTCCATCCGTTTGTACCAATTTAACATGTTCCAACGGACAATCTGTTCAATCAATAGGTGCTGCATTAGACGGTACAGCTTGTGGTAATTACGGAGTGAGTTGGCTACATGGAATTTTATGTTCAACAAGCTAAGCAGTTTTATGCTTATGTAATGTATAATGTTTTAGATCTGTAAAAGCAGTACCTGTATGTATGAAGTTTTGTCGTTAGATGACCAGTGCAAACGTGATTTTGGAAATGATTTTCATCACTACGCATTGACGGTTTGTGTCACTTTCTATTTGTTTATTTAAATTTATAAATTTTATTCTTTAATTTAATTAATTTATATGTTTTATTAAGAAGCTGAATATTATTTTACAAACTTTTTTTTTCAGGTTTTAATAGGTGATGTTTGCCAAAAACTCCGATGCACTACTGACGATTCACACCTAGAGTCACGTGGTGGGGCTGATGAAAATTCTGCATGTCGTGTTAATCAGGTATGTTATCGGAGTCACTTCTAATCAGAATTAACATTTATTGATTAGCTTTTTATGAATTTATAGTGTTACATTGTTATTGAACGTGAAAAATTATTTTAGATTTGTCGTAATGGAAAATGTGTCAAACCATAATGGGTCATGGTTGGAGTATTTTTCAACAGAAGTATACATTTTATGTATTTGTTTTTTTTATGAAATCATAAAAATCTTAGTAATACCTTGAACAGATTTTTTGTTGTGTTATATTGTGTAAATAATTTTACAATTGATTATTTAAAGCTGAGTTTTGGTTAATGCTAATATAAATTTGAAGAAGGTGATAAGTTATTAGCCTGTACGTATTTTTCAAGTTGAATTACACAACTTCGGTTAAGGTTTAATAGTGTAGTTAACTACACTATTATACACGTGTTTCAAGTTTTCAAAGAAATTATTCTTCAAGTAGAAGAGTTTGTGCATAACCTGAGGATTCCTAGCACAGTAAGATCATATAAAATTAGAGCTAACTTTGTATGCTCTTAGTATTGACAGATATCACCAGAAATGAACATCAAACGGTTTATACAATACTAGATGATTGACCTGGCGTAACATACGCCAGCTAGCGATCCCGTGGATTTCATCGTTTACCCTTGTTGCTATAGTGAACCTGCGTGGATTTAGAAGGTGGGGTTTACCTTAGAGAATTATATATATAAAGATTATGCCGTATCCAGGGAATGGCCGAGTGAGTACGTCCGAGCCACCCCATATATATTTTTGAAACATGAGCATCAATCGTCAAGTTTTATGTGCTACTTGTTTTATACACGTTTTTATTTTAAATGACTTTTATAAAATGTTATTTTTTTAGAAGTAAATGTTAGACAAGTGGCAATTGTTTGCAGTTTTATTTAATTGAAGGTATAACTCTTTATACTTTTTTATTTATTAAACTTAACATTTCTTTAACTTTCTCACGTTCATGTACACCTGAATAAAATGTGAACCTCTGATTTATATGTTTTTTGTGATTTATGTTACTTTAAGTTAAATGTGTTTATGTTGTTTAAATTTGTTTAACATTTTTCAGTTATAGTAAAAGCTAAGTTTTGTGGTAAAAACTGAATCTTATATTTTTCTTATATTTCTTATATTTTATATTTCTTATATTTTTTTATTTTCTTATTTCATTTTTCTTATATTTATCTTATATTTATATTTTTTTTGTTTATCATCCTCATCACATCGTCATTTCTGTATTTCTGATTTAAATAAAGTCTGAGGGCCAAATGACATAGCTGTAAAAGCCAGTCGGTGCCCTCGTTAAACCCCAAGTACCTACCTACCTTATATTTGGCACGACTAATCATTTATAATCTTTCGTCGAAAGATTATAAATGATTTAAAATGTTATTTAAAATTTTTGTAATAGCATAAAAATTAGTGCAAAAGAATGTTAAGTTTTACATTTTAACAATTTCCAGCAAAACTAGTTTAAAGTTTTGTACTTTCATTTCTTCTGTGTATAAACCACTTAACACTTATTGCACAAATACTTAGGTCAGTCCGAAAATTTGTTTTGAATGTCGATATTTTCAGAAGTAGTGTACGTATTGATCCATATTGATCCGCTAATTAGCTGGCAGCTACCAATCAATAAATACAAAAAACTATTGCAGATTTCTTCAAAACCGTAGTCAATTTTGCATTTTTATTGTGTAGTTATGTTTAACACCTTCGAATTTTTAAAAATGCTTACTTTTATTTCAGAGGCTTGACTTTTTTAAAATTTGTTTTCCAGTGTAATCAGCGGGACCTGGTTATCTTTCTGTTAGATGGTCTTGGAACTTCATCCCAAACAACTTTTTGTGCCAGATTCTGCATTTGCCAGATAATGCACTTCCTAATGAAGCTAGAGTATTATCATCTTTACTGTTACACTTTGCTGTCTTTGGCACAAGTTTTTTTTTTTGTGAATGTCTCATTGTTCACCACAAAAATAAAGTTTATTCTCATTGCAAGTTTCTTGTTTTCCTCGCAGTTAAGAGTGACAACATCCACGTCCTATCTACGTTCTACATCTTACTTCCTATCTGCATACGGATCCTGTCTGCATCTGAATACTTCAATGATTTATCTGGTTCCATTGCATTGGATTCCTTCAATATCGGAAAAGAGTTTGCATCAAACTTCACACTTCGCTTTGCCACTACCTTGCCAGTTTGGGGAATCCACACTTTATATTCTTTTTAGTCACCTTTATTTAACTTTACTAGTGTTGAGCATATTGTTGAGTCACTATTTTGTTAAGTTCTACTCACCTTAAAAAGTTAAAATTTGGAGATTTTTCGTGGTTTGCATGGCAACACAATGCAAAAAAAATTCAAGAATGTCCAACTGTTTCTTCTTGAATTAATGAACTTTGTGACACTGTAACAACTCTTTGGATTGCTGTTTCACATATCTTAGAACGTTGAAATTTGTGAAAACATTCGTGATTTACATTACAACGCGATTAGCAAAATGTCAAGGATGATGAAGTGTTTCATCTTGCTGTCCATGTCGTTTCTAAACTCGTTGAGCCACTTTTCGCAAACGTTTCACTCATTTCAGGGAGTGGAAATTTGGGCAGCCCTCGTGGTTTGCGTGACAATGCAATATAACCAAATCTCATGGATGTCCGAGTGTGCCGTCTTGGTGTAATGAAATGATGGCTTTTAAAATCTACATCTATAAAGCTGCATGTAGTGTCCTTATGGAAGAAGAGTATTGTTAAAATATTATAAATAATAAGCCAGAAAATGATGCTGCGTGTATTCGCTAATTCGATAAATATATATTAGCTAATATATCATTCATCCACGATACAGATTTAATAAACTACACTCATTCATGGCACATTCGTGACGCTGCTTCATCGTTAGTTGCTTTTAAAAATAAATAAATGAATTTTAAGTACAGTATTGCATTTATATACCTACATTTGTAAGACTGTTGCTATGAAAACTATGCAAGAGTTGCAATTGCTTGATTACATTTACCATTTATCAATGGTATGACAAACGTACTGTATGTGCATAGAAACGGCAGAGAAAAAACATTTTATCAACATTAAACGCATAAAAAAAATAAATTCAGGAAAAACATGTTTTTTTTCTTCAAAATACAGTATACCCACTGCCTACAATATTTTTTATGTGTAACTTTGTGTACATTTTTTTGGAAAATGCCTTTACTATCTAGTAATTAATTAGAGGAACTGGACAAACATATCAGTCATTTCAAATGAAAAAAGTTAAAGCAAACAAATAATGAAAATCCCATGTTAGTTTTTGCGCTCTCCTGATTTTGTGATTTCCAGTATAGTGTTAATTTCTGTACAATATCTCACATGCAGTATACATACAATAGCGCCTAAATTCAGCACCCTAATATTTTGGCGCCCTGGGCAATTGCCCGAGTTGCCCACCCCTAGATCCGGCTCTGGATATCGCATAGATAGTACGTACTGAATCTTGTTTTTCTTTACTTATCATATATTTGATTCCTATTTAAGTTTGTTAAACCTAAATAAAATACAATACAGTAAACTTGGAACATTGAGTTTAGTAAAAAATTCAATTGTTGCTTATGCACTCCTCTCAGTAATCCGGCACTCGATAATTCTGCACCCCTTTGTTGCAAGGAATAGCCGGATTAATAAAAGTTCACCGTATACAAGCCCTCTGAAACTGAATACACAGAACTTCATTAATTGAGGGTAACTTGTATTTAGCAAACCTAAAGCTAAAGCATTAAGTTCAAATTTTAACTTATCATTGGCGTATGACGTACATTTTTTATTTGTATAACCTTGAAATAGGTGTTTTACTATTATTTGTTGAATACCAACCAGATAAAAAAGTTAGTAGTCATTATCCTCAAATTATATATCATTAAGCAAGTAACATTAGTAGTACAGTATGTACAAATGTGACATAGTGATTATTTTCCAGACCAAACCAATGCCTTATAACCTCAACGTTTTTCTAACTTTGCCAATTTTTTTTCCCACTTCAATCAAAACAGTGATGCAGTAACAGGCGATTATTGTATTTTTTACAAAAAAAAATCAATAACAGGATATTCCAGTGGTATTAGTAATTGAATTTAATGCATTGACGCTACCAGTACTGCAGGAAATGATCTAATTGGCATCTAGCATTTAGTGACGATTACTTCTGCATATTATGTGTAATAATTGCCCCTAAAAACCTTGCTAAGGTCACATTTTGAATGAGACATTTCCAACAATAGGGAAAACACTATATAAATTTTGAATAAAATTGAAATATTATTAATGTGTTAACCATTTGTGATTGAAACTTGAATATACCATGTCTTGTTTGTTATGGTTACTTGTTGTTGTGCTGTTTGACTGTGGATTGGTACGTTAGAAATGAAACGCATAGTTTCTAATGGGTTTTACTTCACATTCACGTAAAATATTATTTACAGGGTGTCGACATTGAGTATGTTCAAATTCGTTCGATCCAAAGCCGTAGCGCGGATGGTTTGATCAAAATTCATGTTAAAGCCTTTGAAAAGAATCACCACTTGGTCCTGAGATCTGCAAACATACTTTCACCCGATTTCAAAGTTGTCAGTGTCGGGAATGCTAGAAACGAAGAATTGATAGAATCATCAGAGGTGAAGTTGATTTCTCTTTTCGTAATGTTTAGAAAACAAATACATGTAAACATTTTTAAACATAGATCACAGATGGAGAATTTTATTCTGTATTGGGGAAACCTGGAACAGTACACATGAAGAATCGAGATGTTCATACTTTGGTACGTCGAGTTTCATGCATTTTTTATTATATAATTTTTTTTTATTATAAAATTCAGCCACTTAATTATTTTTTAATAAGGATGATATTTATAGGAAGGTTTATTAGACCATAACATTTTAATAACTCCCCACGTGAACAAGAGGTCAGTGGTTGATAGCGCAACGCATATTGTTTATCGCCATCCTGTTACTATACGAAACGACGACATAAGTGAGTTTATTGTCGAAGTTGTGAAATTGTGGAAGCGTAAAGCTTACTTACTAGTTTGGTCTAGTCGAATGGTGAAAATAATTCTAATAAATTGCACAACTTTACGGACAACGTATTCATGTTTTTAGGATATCTTGACGCTACAAAACCAAGAGATAGACGAGATAATTCAAAAACAAATTTGTCTCAGCTGCCACCTAAAAACGTCACGGTAGAATTGTTAGCCATGGTCGACTATCGAAACTCTAAATCGATGAACTTTGATGTCAAAAAGATCGCAAATTATCTTGGGATTTTCTGGAATTCGGTATATATGATTATTTATTCAATGAAATTTTTATTCAGTACAGTCGAGCCTCATACTACGAGTTTAATTCGTTAAGAGAACAATTTGCTATATGAACATTATCTTACCCCATAATGCGCCTAGTTCGTGCAAAATTTCCATTCTTTTCAGACACTTTCTGAAATGTTTTGAAATTATTTTACATAATGAATAATCCATATGATATTATTTACAAATTTCACCCATTTTTAACCCAGTCGCATAAGATAATTCTCTTTTTAGTCCTATTCGTAAAGAATTACCTTTTTCTTTCACTTACTCTGAAGGACGCGTTATGGAGATATAGTTTATATATTTGTGAGTTCACTTAGTATTTGCTAAAAACTATGGAAACCTTACTGTTTGAAGAAAATGTCGTGCACAGTGATACGATGAATGGAGTTGTCAAGTGACACTCGAGCACTTTCTCTATGCAATGTCAGTGAACAGAAATTGTTGTTGGAGTTTTGCTCATTGTATGAAAAGCAATCATACTCTTCAAACCGCTCGTTATGTAAAATCTCGTTGTAAAAGCAGCTCGTTATAGAAGGCTCAACTGTATTTTGTTCATTTATTTTTCACATATGCTAAAAATATAATTTATGTAGTAAAATCTGTGATCTTTATTTTGTACATTTTAAATATTACATGCCTACTTAATATACCAGGAGTCCAATTTATTCACGTTTTGATTACACTTTAGCTGATTTCATCAATGTTTTGATTCATTGTATATTTTCAACATTTCATCAGCAATAATACATATTCTGCTCATGAATTCAATAACAATTGAATGACCGGGTGTAAAAGAATATTAAGTGAACTTTTTGTCAAAAATGACCTAGAAGCATTTTCGAATTTGTTAGGTGCAATTCTGCCTTCATAATGCATAATTTTGAGTAATGCAACATGTGCAAAAATATTAGTGCAAGAAGTTTAAAGCAGCCCATAGACACCAAGGAAAGTTCAGATTTTTAAACGCATTTTGCTCGAAATTGTAAAAATGTTACTTATTACTTTTTTACAGGCACTTCCATTATTTTTTAGAGATTTCATTTGCTTATTAATTTTGAAAAGATTTTTTATGACATATCAGCTTCTTTATTTCTAAAATAAACAGGTTTCTCATGCCTACTCGGATTTGAAGAATCCCCAAGTCGGTATCGTTCTTTCTGGAATGGTTATAACTAAGGTATACGTTTAACCAATGTGTTCGTTGTTAACAACCAATACGTCAATTTAATTATTTTTTAAAAATATTTTTCATAGAATTCAAAAGATGAACCGTATATTACTAACAACATTTATAATAAAACTGGTGCCAAAATATTTGAAACGGTTTATGGTTTAAAAAAATGGATCGCTACCAAAGAATCTTCGTTGCCAAAACATGACACCATTATGTTACATACACAGTAATATGAGTTATTTAGTAATTGTATTTTTCTTTATTATGAATAATTTGATGGTATAAACTATTTTCACTTTTACTTTTACTCAATTATAGATTAGATTTAGGAAATCTGACTGACGGTGTATGGCAATCATCTTATGCGGGTAGCTTTCGTAACTGCTAAATATTTTTAGGCTCAATTCATTGATCTTTTAATAGGTAACTTTTTGTTTAATAGGATTGTCATACATTGGCGGTGCTTGTAGCAGTGACGGTTCTGAGAGTGGTATTTTCGAAGACACCATGCCGTATTTTGCAGGAGTAATTTCGGCAGCGCACGAATTGGCCCATTCGTAAGCTGAAATTTATTAAACATTTGGTGATTTGTCAATATAATGTATTTTTTGTTATTAAAAATGTATGCTGCACTAGTCTCAAAGTTCAGCATGATGGAACCGAAACGTCGTCATCGTGTTCAGATTCTGATGGCTTTATTATGAGCACTAAAATAAGCCGCACACCGAATGCTTGGAAGTTTTCTTCGTGTTCACAGGCTGCTCTCAGAAGTTTTTTGACGTTAGTATAATATGCAATATACAATTTTGAAGTATTTAAAGAAAATTAAAGTTGAATTTGGCTACAGTTCCGTATTGACCCCTCCCCCTCCCTCCACATATTAAATATTCTAATTTCAATATACTGAAATTCGAACATTTACTTTGTGGGGGACAACACGGAACTGTAGCCAAATTAAACTCTCTATTTAATGGATATATTATTTTGTCTTTTCTTAGGTCTAGTGCAGGTGACTGTACATACAATCAACCTACCACAATTTTGTCCAACACGACAGCTCTTCCGTTTTCTCAACCGATCACACTTGACGACATGTGCAAAGTTATGTTTGGCGAGTCATTTGTATTTGCTAGAAAGGTAGCAAAATTTATCTTTTAACTTCCATAATGAATACAGGGTGTTCCTGAAAGATCTAGTCAAATTTTAACCTCAGATGCTACACATCAAAACAAAGCAAACAACCCATGTAAACATGAGTGCGAAATGCTTCCTATCTGAGATGACACAAGATGACGTAAACGCATAGGCCCCTTGTCTCATAATAGCTATAGGTATGTAAATGAGTACGCGTTTCCGGATCTATGTTTTACATGGACATTATGCTTTGTTTTGATGCATAGTATCTGTGATTGCTTCAAGCATACACATTATTATGGTAACACAAAGGCGTCTCTCCTTTGAATTTTTTTAAATGATCTAAAATTTGACTATATCTCGATAGTAGCAAACGCTGTTTAATACACCTAATTATGTAATGTTTTTCTTATATAGTAGGCCAATTGTACATACATACCTAATAATAGTAGAATAGAACAATGCAACTTTAATACAATTTTTTAACAATACTGATACAGTTACTGTATACCGACAATACAGGTTTCAATTCAGATGACAATTCAGGTATAATATCTGAATTGCAAGCATCACTTTTATTTCGTTCGGGAGCCATTTTTTAAAGAAAAAAATACAGTTACGAGATTTCACCATGATACTCCGAACAGCAAGTAATTTATAAATTGTGAGAGCTTATCATATAGTATACCGCTAGGACTGAAATCAACCGCGGATAACTGAAATCTAGCGTGCTGAGTTAGCGGATACGGAGGTTCTACTGTACTTATTTAAAACGTCACCCACTCAGAACAATCCAGCTTCAATCATTACGGATTTGAAGTTGCCACCTTGTCCTAGTTTTATCGTGTCAGTTAATTTTAACGTTTAAGACTAGTTATATCGAATTAAATTTGTGTAAAAATTTGATAACATTTAATCATCAATGTCTTGAATTTACTCAATACCTTGAAGATGTTTTGCATAACTGGAGTGTTTCAAACAACTTGCAGTGTGTATAGTAGTTTCCTTGCTTAATTTTTTGCTTTCATCTTGGTTTGTACATAGGGGCAAATTGAGCGTGATATTTGTTATCAACTGTGGTGTACAGAACCGAACACAAACGTTTCGTACCGGTATAGTAAATCAGGAGCGGTTGAAGGAACTCCATGTGATGTTGGAAAAGTAAACTTTTTACTACTTATTGTGACTTATTGTACTCTTATCTGAATGGTTTGTATAAACTTTGAGATTAGTTGTAGCAATCTACACAAGCAAAAAATGGGGTTGTAAATGCTTGTTTCTGAGATTCGAAGTATGCCTGCAATGACAATGGAAACAACAAGCTAAGCAATTTGACGTGATACTTTCGCCAGCCATTGTAAGCAGACATCGAATTGTCGTAACTTCAAAAGCAAGCGTTTTATATGTCATTTTCTGCTTGTTTAGGTCCGTAGAATTTATCCCCAAAGTTTGTACAGAGAATTCAGGTACTACAAGTTTTAAGATTAGTTTTCTTTAGATCTGTTTAAAAGGTGCTTGTGTTGCAAATAATATTTCATCTTTGGATCAACAATGTTCTAATACGCTCGGTGCTGGTTCAACTGCTACAAACAAAGTAAGAAGTCTTTCATTTTGTTTGGTTTTCAAACCTGCATTAGTTAAACACTAAGTTTTTGGTTTGACGAGCGAGAGTTGAAGTTTCAGTGACTGCTAAAATTTTTACATTACTTCGATAGTTCGATACTTGAAAAGTGCAGTCTCAGCGAGATTAAAAAATTTTGTTTTTAAATATATTATTTTATATACTTCAGACTTCTCCATCCGTATGCACCAATTTAACATGTTCCAACGGGCAATCAGTTCAATCAATAGGCTCTGCAATAGAAGGTTCTGCTTGTGGCAATTATGGGGTAAGTTAAAGTTGACCACATGAGATTGTATAACAAACTAAGGTTCATGCTTAAGTAAGACATATTTTTTTTTAGATCTGTAAAAGCAGTACTTGTATTTATCAAGTTTTGTCGTTAGATGACCAGTGTAAACGTGATTATGGAAATAATTATAATTTTTATGCAGTAAGTTGATTTGTTTTATTCATTTGTTTATTCATTGATCCACGTAAGCTATAATATTTTCTGCAGCAAATGCATTGTTCACCACAAGCACCTAATTTCGTTCCCTGAACTATGAATATGAAATATGAATGAACTATGGAATACGAAGGAGAACGAAATTAGAAACAAACCTTCAAACTTACATCGCATCTCCTACGTCCTCAACAAATGAATCCGATGGCTCATAACTCACACGCCCTTTAACTGAGAGCGTACCTTAACCCATAACATGCAGAGACTACAAAAATTTCGCTTTCACTAGGCGTACTATTAATGACCAACTCATTTATAAAAAACACGAAAAATGTTCATAAAATCTGAACAAAAAGTTCCTGGACCACCAAACTTTCTCAACAAACTTTGTTTGACTTCCTCTAGCCAGACGTCCAAGAGCCGTACTGGTCCTAGCAGTAGAACCAAAATACGAAATTAAGCAAATGAGCAAAATTCGGGCTCCTTACCTTAATGGTTTTAAATAATGTTTCCAAGAAGACGTCAATAGACCCACATGGAAAGCCAAATAAAATTATGTGTATGTTTAATCAAAAAATCTTAACATGGAGTAGCCTACAGTAAATAAGTAAACTGCTGAACCGGAGAAGATAAACATAAATAAGGCTTACTGGCACATGGAAAAAATAAGAAATGATAAAAACAAAAAAAAAAAGAAATATTTTCGGTCTAGAAAATTCTGTTTAGTATAGCACACAGCACCTTTCCTCAAACCACTATGCCATAAACTAATTTAGTATAAATAAGAGCATAATAAATATGAATATACACTCAACATAGCACAAAATCCTAATCCTATAGCAGGCAGGGCTTTATTGATTTGTGAAACTTGTTTATAAAAATGAATTATATTATGGTTTTACAAAAACTTCTTTTCAGGATAACGGATATGCTGCTGATATTTGCAAAATTCTCTGGTGCAGTGAAGACAATGCATATGTGAAATCAAAAGGCGGAGCTGATGAAAAATCATCATGTGGCACGGGTCTAGTTAGTAATCGCATTTATTTTCAATCATAATTATGATAATTATTTTTTTATGACACCGTTAGTGAAAAAACATTCATTTCAGATTTGTCGTGACGGACAATGTAGCAATCCGTAATCCATGATTGGAAGAATTCTAACAGGCAAATAAATATTCTGTATTTGTTTTTTGTTTTTGGAAGTCATAAACCTTTACAACAATGCATTGCATTTATTCGTTAATCAATTTGTGTAACTGATTTCACTATTGATATTACAGTATTGTGAATCAATTATTTTTGAAGATTATACAGGGTGAGGCAAAAGTCTGGTCACAGCTAAATATCGCGAAAACCACCATTGATATAAAAATTTTGATTGAACTATCGTCATGTATATCGGTCATGGGCTATCCAATGACGTACCGGAAGTAACCTTAAAAATAATTTTTAAGGTCATCCAATTATGTACTTCTTTAATATTCATCTCACAACCCATATGTGATGTAAAGATAAAGGTATTCATGAAATAATGCCATCGCATCAAACAAATCAAAAATCGACCGATAGAAACGGAAGTTACAGGCGAAAGAAGAATCGTGTTACAGGAAAACAATCTTAGGAGCAGCTGTAACAACGGAGAAGCAGAAAAGAGGTAAAACGGTTGTGGGAAAACATGTTAAACTGTTGTAATGCATCAGTTTAATAGGTCTTTTCAAAACTTTTTTATTGCTTTCTACTAATACATTCTCAAGTAGACTATGTTTGTTGTGGCTGCCTCTGCTGGGTTTCCTGTCAAACAGTTCTTCATTAGCCTGTAACTTAGGTTTTTATCGGTCGATCTTCGATCTGTTTGATGCTTTGACATTATTTCGTGAATATCATTTTTCTACATCACTTATTGGGTATGGGATATATATTAAAGAAATTAATAAGTGAATAACCTTGAAAATGACATCTAAAGTCATTTTCGGTAACGTCATTGAATAGCCCATGTCCGATATACATGACAATAGTTCAATCAAAATTTTCATATCACTAATGGTTAATGACAAAAATCACAAGTTACGTGCTTCAAGGTACACTTCTTGGAAAAATCACACAATGGTTCAAATTTTTCCTAACCATTCTTTCACTGATCGTAGCAGTACTGGAAGCCATTTTCCGTAAGTGTGTTTAATTTATCAGTTTTTGGATGTATTTATAATGTTGAATGTTTACTACCTTACGCTTTCAAAGCAGATTGAAAGACGATCTTGTGGCGCACGTTCACAGAACCGTCAGTGTACTTAATTAATACTGCTCTCACATGATGATTTATTATGCTGGGTTATTCATAATTCCGTGACAAATTACAAAAATTAACCATTCCGTAACTACTTAACAGATCTTTTAGTGTTTTACACTGAATTAAAGGTATTTTCTCCAAGTTTTTTTAGATATTTTATAAATGTTTAATATGTGCACATTTGTTGACGCGATAGACTTTTACACAATTTAAAATTTTGTCTCCTACACGTGTGAGCGTGTTAGTTTTTCAGTGCCACAGACTCTGGCAAGGAGGAGGGGTGTAAAACATAACACAACCATTATTTTTGATATATTCCTACTACAAGCAAAATTCGCGTTTGGGGTCAAATTGGTGATATTGATGGACACAAAATTAAGAAGTTATCAACGTCACATTAAAAATGTTGATAATAAAAAATCCTTAAAATAATTTTCACATATTTTGTCTTCTGTAATGACTCCATGAGGTGGACATCCGTAAAATAAAAAATTTAAAAAATTCAAATTCAGTACAATTGCGATAAACTGTACGCGCAACTACGCGCAACTACGCGCAACTACGCGCAACTACGCGCGTGCATTTTTTGAAAGAAACTTGGTGAGTATAACAAACAATACATAAATCATACTTTATAAGTATTGTTATGTATGGTATATTTTTTTTCTAACCTAACCTGGGAAATGAACCCAGCACCAAATAAAAGCAGGTGGCCGGGATAACAGGATAGTACCTTTTCGTTCAGTATATTACAATTAAAAATATGTTGAGTAGTTATAAAGTGGTGAAGTTTTTGTAATGTTTATTTATTTTTTATTTAGTTAGTTAAGTTTATTGGAGTCAAATGACCATTTGTAAGAAATACTACAGTAAATTTAAAAAAAAAAAACTATGAAAATAAAGATACTATCCTGTTATAAACATGTTGATATAACACCTTATCAAAACATTTTAAACTAATTTTTTCAAAACTAATTGCAGACGAAGCATATTTCCGTAGGTATCATGTCATAACGCCGCAGTCAAAACGCCGCAGTGGCAAAACGCCGCTGGGCAAAACGCTGCCGTGTCAAAACGCCGCAGTGACAACACGCCGCGGGGCAAAACGCCGCGATTACATAATGCCGCGGTGACAAAACGCCGCGTCCAGGCGTTTTGAGTTTTTGTATTGAATGTTTTGCTAAAGTTTGAAGTTTTTGAAAATTCATTTATTTATATTATTATTTCTTTTGAATATTTTTGTTTAGCATTAATTCAAATATTTATTTATTTATTTATTTATTTATTTATTTTAAAGTTTAACCCTTCGTTTCGTGATTTTTTTGATGTTGCAAATTTGCAACAAGGCTTATAAGGCTTATTATACTAGTCTAGTATAACTTGTTTTAAAACTGTAGAAGTAGTGCACTACGGAATGTGGAATATTTGATGTTTATAGAAATATTATTAAATGAAACAATACAGAACAACAAACAGATCATTCAGCACAGATCATTCAGTTCTCTGATTAGCGCTAACCACCCCACGATTTGGAGATTTATTCAGGCTCTGAAGAAAGAGCAGAGCCTGAATGAGTTGAAAATAGAACAATATCTGGCTGGAAATGCTGCACTACCATTACGAAAAATATACAGAGATACTGCACGAAACATCAAAACAGTTGTTGCTGAATGTTGACAACGAAATTTTTGGAGTATTTAAGAGGCATTGCACACAATTTGAACCTGCAAGTACATTGTTAAGTTGTCCATGTACAAGGATAATGTAAACAACTTTTTCAATACTTATTTTTGTACTGTCAGATTAAAAATGTTATTCATAGTTCTTTTTGTTTCATATAATAATATTTCTATAAACTGTTAGAGTAAGCCAATCCCAGTCTCAGAGTCCAGCGATCTTGGTGAAATCGACAAACAACAATGGGAGTAATACGAAACAAGATCGGACACAAATACTTAAATGAGTAAAATGTTTATTTACACTAATAACATAAAATAAAATAATGGTTTTGAAGTTAGGATAATATTGCAGAGATATAATTGGAAATGAGGAGATTATACTCCAATCAATGATTAACGTGGAAATATCTAAGGTGCACACTTAGAACATTTAGAATTCGCAAGTTCAAGCAAATTATTTTCGCGGCGTTTTGTCACCGCGGCATTATGTCATCGCGGCGTTTTGCCCCACGGCGTGTTGTCACCGCGGCGTTTTGACACTGCGGCGTTTTGCCCAGCGGCGTTTTGCCACTGCGGCGTTTTGACTGCGGCGTTTTTGTTCGCGGCGTTATGACATGGAACCCCTTTCCGTCCTTGTTAAAGAGAAGTGGGATCTGAATGGACCCGTAGCAACTAAGGCTAATTCTCATTTAATACGATCGTTAACAGCGCAGTGTTAAGTGAAAATCGCGTTAAGCAAAAATTACATTGATTTAACGGTAGACGTGTTGTTTATTGTGCCTAGAATGCATCCATTGTGTTTGAGAACTGTAGAAAAAATTAGTGGAGTGATGATATTGTTGAGCAAGTAAAAAAGTATCTTGCTATATCAAAGCATTTTAATAGATGATGTAGAATGGATATGCTTCTCATTAATGACCATTTAGTGATTTATTATGCAGTTGGGAAATTATAACTCCGGTATATTAAAGGAACATAATTTCGTGTGTGTGTTAAACAACGATTGTCTCACTACATAATTGAACAACTGGAATCCGCGTTACGACGAGGAATTTACAGATCATGACAGAGTTCGTGTCAAAGAATGATTATTTGTTCTTTTATCATGAATTTGCAAGTTGCAGAAGCAGGTGTGCAATCTTGTATTGTACTACAGAAAGTCTCCGATTTTATTGTTATGCGAAGCGTTAAATTTTTGCAGATGCTCGTTAGAAAAATATTGCTATTCGATAGTGCACTAATTCATCAATGCTCCTGTATATTTAGTGATTATATTCAGTAACTACTGCTTTCTTTCCACAGTATGTACGCCATCCATGTATGACGCAAATGCAATCCCTTGTGCTAAAATTCTTTGTATTTTTCATTTAATGGGAATTTCGATATAAATGCGATTTTCGATTTGTGCAAAGTTTTCGTAATAATATACAAATAGTTTTTGTTTAACGCGAGGTTTCACGTTTTCTTACCATTCTTCGTCATTACGTAATTTATGCTTAATAATATGTACAGCAGCACTTTTCAAACTTTTTCTATTCGCGATTCTATTTTACCCAAGACATTTTACGCGACCCAATATATGGTTATATAAAAGTGGTATACAAGCCACCAAACCATTACAAAAACTTATCTTTCACTTTAAATATATCGTATAAACAATATCAGAAAATATCACACATGTGTTTTATTTATTTCCTAAATTTATTTTAATTTTTCGTGACCCCTTTGGAGGTTGATAAGGCCTGATGTACAATATAGCATAAGTACAGTAGTCCTTTCGCACAACGCAATGTAAAAACGTTGTAGTTGTATGGGAATTTTGATTTATGCGAGGTTTTCACGTGACATCGCATAAATCGAGGATCACTTGTATTGTAAACTGTCGTTCAGTCCCAAGTTGTCCAACTTGTAACGGCTGGCGGACAGCGAGATGGGTGCGATGTGAATTTTTTTGTCCATATATGCAGTTTACACCGTGTTAAATGTTCGCAAGTTTACAACCTAGGTTGTACAAGCAACTTGTAAATAACACTCTTTATCTACCTCATAACAAGCCACGAAAAGCTAAGGTCACCCTCAATCGTAAGGAACACTAATAGCACATTGCACATGGCAGACGAACCTGCTTTTGCAATGGATAAGAAAGAGTATACTTTTCTCTCGCTCACTCTCTCTGTCTCTCTCTCATGGAACGACCTCTTAAAGGACTGAGTACTAGTTTAGTCCCTTATTCCATCTCATAATTCATCACGAGCAAATTGAAGTGCGGACACCAGCGATTGGTCATTTGGCGCGGACAGCAAATAACAGTGTCTCGCCAGAAGAGTTGGATGACTGTTGGGATAAGAGTTGCACGAGCGGCAGACTATGAAATTAATGGCTTGCTGGCGGTTGACCCCATGATACTAAGAGATCTCTCGTTTTGGAGAGAAGGTTGGGGTGCGAGTCCCGAATGTAGGAAGGTGGATCTATGTGATGCTGTGCTGCCGTTTGGTTGAATAAGAAGAGATGATGGATGATGGGACTTTTTGGCGAAAATTGAAGGATGTAATTTTTGTTCAGCTTTCTAGTATACTTTGTATAGTGCGAGGTTTTTTTTTTTCAATAGTGTTTTTTTTGTCTTTTCTTTTTTTTTTCTTATTATTTTTGTTTTGTGTCATGGTGTTTGTTATGGGATGTCGTGCCTGTTGAAATGGTAATGGTCCATGGTAATGCGTTTTAACGGTGGCCTGGGTGGAGATGAAATTTTCTGCCTTTTCGATTCGAATGATTATTCTGTCTACTACAATTGAAGGTTTTGCAATCAAGTGTCGTGAAATATTTTGATATTGTACGATTCGTGGAGTGATCATTAAAAAACAACAATTTATACTTGTATCCAATGGAACTCCTTTTTTGTTGTCTTTCTCCCAAGAGATGTTTTCAACTACGTACTTGTACGGCAATGTAATCATTAGTCATTGTAATAAAAGCAGTCATTATTTATAGAAACTTATTAGGGAGAATTCGAATACATCTTAACTGGGAAATATTTTAAGCGGTTTTTTTTTCTTGATAGACGATTTTCAAGACCATCAACTTCTTATGCGGGAAATGTCAGGGCAAAAACGGACAGCATTAAAAATTACATTAATAATACATTGAAAAATCTTTTTAAGAATACGCTTTATATAGTTTCTTTTTATGCGAATTTTGATTTATGCGATCTTTGAGATATTCAATTTATGCGAGTTTTAAGTTATTTCGTTTTCGAAAAATGACATTAATAACAAAAAGGTCATTTTTTTACGAGAATTTGCGCAACAATTTGAGAAATTTTCATTTTTAAACGGGAATAGGCGGGTTCCATTATACTTTTTTCTTGTAGAATTGTATACCATTTCCTCGGTAACATGCGCTTTTTCAACACACATTTCAGTATTGGAGACTTCCAGAAGCTGGTTACACAAAGCATTACATCAATCGCGACAAACGTTCACTCATTAAAACACGTTCCAACGGCTTTTAGTACACTGTTGGTACATCATAATGCTCGCGCCAGAAAATCTCGGCGTTCTATAATTACAGCATGTAGTATCTTCATGGTTGGCTGACACGGATATTAAGAGATTCTTTTGTACAAGAGAAAAACAGCACGTTGTAAATGGTTTCCGCGCGCTAAATGAATCTTCTATGTGGTGGTGTCGTCGTCGTCGTCGTCGTCGTTTTTCCCACAGAGTTTAATTTTCTCTGTCTCCCGATGTCTCCCACATCGAAATGCTTGCTCACCACCACCCACCCTCTATAATTGGCAGTGGTAAAAAGCTTGGACCGAACCTTGGCCCAACCTTTGTCGTCAGTGGGACTCTGTTGTTGTCGCAGTTGAGTGAACATCGTCGTCGTCGTCGAGGCCCTTGCTCCTGAAATGTCATTGTCTCTGAATTATCCAGTCATCTTTGCAAATCCTTCAACTTTATATAAGGGGATCTCCTTGTTTTGATTGATGAATGTTGGTAGTGGTGTTTATTATTATGGTCACAAGGTTTTGACCCTATAGTTTTGGTGGGTCTTGCGTTGTGGGTAGGGATTATGGTTAGAACTTTCTTGGGAAGAATTTTTTTTTTTTTTTTTGGTTTGATTTGAATTAAAGTGACTTGAGGACAAAGGAGAATTTCAGTACCGGGTAGTCATTGTGTGATGTGAATTCTAATTTGTCGAAACTTCACAATTTTGTTGTTTTTTTTCCCTGGATAGTTGAGGTTTTTTTATAACAGAATCGTGAAATACAGGGACTTCTCGATTTACGCGAGTTTGTAATATATGGTTTCGCTAATATGCGACGAGAAAACGTTTCTCTGATTGCTCGTTGTATGCGAGAAAATTGTACGACTATGCGATTTTGTACAGTTCGCAAGTGACTGAATTTCGAAGTTTTGCCTCTTCACGAGAATATCGATTTGTGATTTTCGATATATGCGAAGATTGCACAGATCGATAATCTTCTTTATGCAGATTTCCATATACCGGTATTAGTTTCAATTATTCTTATAACTAGAAGTAAACCGCGTGGTTTGTATGGTAACCACGTTGAATCTAGAAGTAAAACTCCGTGTTTGGACTCATGCTTTTTTGCAATGTTCACTTTGTAAACAAAAAGCGTTCTTGACAGAGGGTTCTTGGTGATTTGGTAGTATATCACCCTATATATTAGTGAATATCAATTATCGGTGACTATTACTATGGACATTAAGTTACTTGCAATTAAACCAAGTAAAATAGAAATACCTTACATAAAGAAATGTCATCGTAGAAATTCAAATCAAAATGGTTTATATTAGTCCTTACATGTATTTCAGTTGGTATTTAAAAAATGTACGTGAGATGAAGAAAAATCAAGATAATTATATATAGTTTCTCCATGGCTGCAGATTGGGTGTTATAAAAAATCTAGGGGTTTAAGCTAGACTTTCACAGGTGCCTAATAAGATCCCTCTGATCCCAAAGGGGGTATTGTGTGTTACGAGTGGCCTTTTCATTTGACCTACTTATCACCTCAGGCGTTTAAGGGGCAAAGGGATTCCTCCAATTCACCTCCTACTTGAATTTATTACCCATTCCATATTTTCTCCCCTTGTTTTCCCCCTTTTTTTTATTTTATAAAAAAAGGGATTTTATTTTGCTAAACGTTGACATTTTATGAAATTCGTGTGTTATTGTGTTATGAACAAAATAACGTGTGTGTTTTTTAAATAAAATATGTACCAAATTTCAACATTGAAAAGTTTAGATTTTTGTCGATTCAAAAACTTGTTTCGGGGTGATAACCTCACCATGTTTATTGACTTTTTTTTTTACACTTTAAGAAAAGTTATTTCATTTCACTAGACACTTTTGGTTATTTTTTTAACCACATAAAATTCGTTCTTTAACAAAATAATGAAATATCCACGAATAATCCATAGTTGTATCTGTCAACTAAGAAACTTGTTACGGGAGTTGTTGACGTTTTCATTTTGTTTTCCACACTTTAATAAAAACAGTTGTTTTCCACATTTTATTTATTATTTTTTAGAACTTACTACAGGCTAAATGACTCGATGGATTTTGACGAATGGGGTGTCCATGGATCCGTCTTAGTCTCACGAGTGTCACTGCTTACATGTTAATTTAAAAACTAATATGGTGGACGCTATATGCCAGTATATAAAGAGTATGCTTAAAATGCATATTTTTTCCAATTGTTTTTGCACATATGTAAAATTTCTTCATTAATAAGAATATTCATAGTATTTAATACAAAAGATATTTTCAGGTACTTAACCCCATCTTTAATTTAAATCGGGTTTTCTGCAAATTCAGAAAGGCTAATAAATTTTCAGATTCATTGACTGATAAGATGCTCATACGTAATTCTCATGTCAATGTTTCGGAGTATTCAACCCCCTTTTTATTTTTCTACAAACTAAATAATACATGTACATTTTCTGCACCTTTTTATTACTTGTTTTCATACATAACATTCTTTATATTAATATGTGTATACGTATGTATATGATACAAAACATGTTTCGGGGTATTATTTTTTTAACTTGTTCTTCTTTTGTTGTCTTATCTGTTACGAATGACATTACTATAAAATTATATTATTTTTTTTCAACATTAGTTATCTCTAGCTTTTTTTTTAATTCTTAAATTTATAATTAATTTTATAACCCTTGTTTACCAATATTTTTTTTCTGGAAAGGTATGCACGAACTCTGTCAGTGATTTACTGTGTCTCCCTCTTTATAGTTGTTATAGGTAAATTAGTTGTGTTTTTTGTTTAGGAAAAAAAAAGGTTGGTGTCTTGGAAAATTGTTGGTTGCAAAATGGATATGTGGAAATTAGTTTGTTTTTTTTTCTTGTTCTGGATAATGGTTAAAATGGCAATAGCGAAATATGTCACGCAGCTGAAATAAATCACAACTGATGTATCTGCTTCACTTTGGCAGTTTGTTTCGCTTAATTAATGGACCTGTCGAACTACGTGTGAATATTCATTTTCGTGGCAAATTGTTCGTTTAAAAAGGTAAAAGTTTCCATTTCAACTTTTTTGTTTTTTAATGTTTTGTTTAACAATTTTACGAAACATGTTGTTTATTTTTCGAAAATGAACTTCCAACCAAGAAACTTGACATAAAAATTATGTCAACAAATAATAACACTGTTGACATTATTTTTGTGTAAATGCATTTTTTTTTTGGCAAGTCGCATTTTTAACACTTTTGAGACATGTAATATTGTGCCTATTACAACGAGATAGTTGATGAATTCAATTTTAATCTTCGATGATACGCTCCACCCTTTGCCTAAAATATTTTAATTAACGACAACCTTTCACTCATTTTAATTAAAAACTAGTGCCACGAATGTGAGGCACAAATGATACAGCCAATCAGATACACGGTAAAAGTATATAATAAAAAAAAAGGTGATATTTTTTTTGGGGGGCATACTAACATATAACTCCCCCTTTTCGTGATATAATTTTTTTTTAAACACCTACCCTCTGATATATATTTTTTTTGAAATGTTCGTGTCAAGACCCTTTGTGCAAAACTAATTAAGGTTGATCCAGTGCCACCTATGTGCGTGTATTAAAATGGGAAATTGTTCAGTTGTTTTAATTTTTAGAACTTTCCGAGCTAAGTGTGAGAGGACGCCATATTTAAATTTTTTTCTGTTTCGTACTTTTTTTTCTGTTCCGTAAAAAAAAATAAAAATTTTGTAACTTTTTTTTCCGAAAATGTTTCCAGAAAAGTTGGGTGCTCTTCCGCCTTCGCATTCCATTAATTGAAGTTTTTACGATTGGTGCACTTGAACTATATCACACTTGAATGTCTTTTGTCAAGAGTAAACATTTTTTTTTGGCAACCGTCTAGTGATTCTTTGCTAACCAAAAAAACAAATGAGAAGAAGAAATAAAAACAGAGAAGTGTAAAGAAAGAAAAATTGTCATAAGTTTTCTATTGTTAGTCGAATTGTTGAAATACTTCGGTGCTAACTTCGTCGTTTGATTTATCGTACCAGCTTTGAATTTTATTAACTTCGTGAACAGTACACGTTTCTCTTGGTTTTTTGTATGAGAGTCGTTTAAATTTTTCCGGATAATCATTGAATAAATATAAGATAAGTAATTTCTTTCCGGGAACTTTGCGAACCAGCCTCGTGCTTTACTTTCTAATATTTCGGATTTTCTTATTAAAGCTAATAAGCTGCACATTCTATTTTATTATAAAAAGTTATTTTTGATAAACTTTTTTTTTATACTGGGGATTGAACGTATACTGGTATCTTAGAAAAATCGAAAATTGCGTCTATAAGTATTGTTATATAGTGGCAAAATTTCATTATATTCAGTCACTTGTGCTGCACTACCGCACAAAATCGCATTATAGTGAAATCTTCTTGCAAAGGTAGGCAGATATTTGGTTTTGGGAGGCGCACCAACTTCTTCTTTCAAGTGACGAGCATTTGGTAGTATATTACGCATCGCATAAATCGAAGTTTTGTAATTTTTAGCATAGTTTTGTGTTTCAATTGATTAACAATATTTCGTGCTTTAGATTATACAGGGTGTCCAGTCCGGTTTGTCCACCCAATACTCTGGCATTGCCATTCTGTTAAACATGTAGTTTTGTAGTTTCATGGTGGAAATCGTGTATTTCAATTGAAAAAAGGTTTTCATATACTGTACAGTATACAATTTTATTTAGCTTAGTGTTGTGTTGACTAAAAATTGTATTTTCTTTATAATTGAAGAGCTTATTTCCAAAACGTCTTAACTCCACTTTTGATCATTTTTTCAGTTTATTAAAAACTAATGCATCGCTGATTCCAGATACGTTATTTTCAAGACTCGAAACTTATTTCTTATTATACGTTATTTTCAAGACTCGAAACTTATTTCTTACTGAAAAGCACTCTCAAAAACCATATTTATATGCAAAAGTTTAAGACGTTTTGGAAATAAGTTCATCATTTTGGTTCTCGCAAAATAATGCTTTTGTAAGTGGTAACAACCTACAATAACCGGTACAAACCTTTCGAAAATCACCAAACACAGAGTGTACGGTTTAGTGTGACGAATTTTTGTTATTTTAAAGTAAGTGTCATTGCCTTCCTGTCCCCCTTGTGTTTCTCTCGATTTTTCTCAGCAATACCAACTGGAGGATTTTTTCCCATGATAACTGCTTCACAATCTGCACCACAAGTTTCTTTACTCGGTAGATGAGCTGGGACATAAAAAAATGGGTGCACTTCCGTTAGGCATAAATTAAGCCCAGATGCTAATTAGCAGCTGTTGCAAGTTGAGGGAAGGATGAAGAATGGCAAAAGATGTTAAGATTTTCGTACTGTCTTCATAACTGTAAACTTGGCTTGTTTTCACAAACAATGTCAAAGAAAATTTGCATGTATGGGGGTTCGTAACTTATGTTGGACATGTGAAACTACCGTGGTGATTTTTAAGGGGTACATGTGTAACTTTGGTCGTTTTGGGGGGACCACCCTGAAAGCTTGAACATCCCCAAAGACGAGGAGAATCTCCCATTGGTCGAAAGGCAATGTCAGATTAGAAAGAATGAATAAAACGAGATTCTGAGGCAAAGGCTTTCTTCATTCATGGTTTTAAAACCGAAATTTTCGTCCTTTTTTTTTAACCCCCCACCTTCGATTACCTACCACCACTCCTTATCCTTAAAAACTATCCTTTATCCCTCATATCCTTCAACCCTCTGCCTCGGAGGCTGATGCTCCGATTACTCGTTTTATCGGACTACCAAATCTTTTTACTACAGATTTCACTCCCCCCCCCCGCCTTCAAATGGGAGGATCAAATTCGAAAAAATCATCCCCCACTTTTTACACACACCCTATTTTTCCTCATTCTGAAATTTTAAATATATATATAAAATATCTACTACTATCTTTGATCCTTAAGATTTGTCGAACCGGTTCGAGACATGAGGTTTGCATTTTCAACCACTGTTGTGTGGTGAAAAATTTGAAGAACTTTAAAAAAGGAAAATGTTAAAATTAGAAAGTGTTATGAAATGTTTCTATAGTTGTTTTTTTATTATTTAGAAATGTCTTTTTTGTAGAATGGTAGCAAAAAACAAGTCAAAAAACGTGATGAACCGGAGAAAACGATTTGAAATGTCGTGGTAACTACGTTTCCAAAGGGCATTGCTAGTAGTCATTTGCGAGATAATCTATGAATTGCGTGTGCTTTTAGGATATCTAGATATATAAAACGTAATAGTAATAAACATACAAAGTTGGCACAAGTTTAATGAACTCTTGGTGTCTTTGACGTTAAAAATTTCAAAATGATACCAGCGGCTTTTAAAAATCGGATTATACAGTAATTGCGATATGACATGAATAACTACTGGATAACTACTGGTTAATTACACGGATAATTTTTTAATTATTGATTAATCAATTATTCGTTAGTAAATGGAAGATTGATCTTCTATCAACTATTTACATTCATTTGAGAAGCACTTTTTCAAAGTAACTTTTTATACTTTTTATATTAGCTTCACTTGTGAGTGAGTAAGCTGGGAATTGAATGTCGTTTATAAGAATATAGGCTTACTGTGTGTATAGTCAAATGTACCAAAAAAAACGCATAAATAAAAAACCGAAAATGTGAAAATAATCGCATATATAAGTAAATAAAACGAATATTGCAGACATCAAAAATGGAATTACTCAAAATTCGCATAAATTGAATATCGAATTACTCAAATTGCATAAATTTTAATTCGTTAAAATTGAATGTACATACAGTATTTGATAGTACTGTATATAAAGAGTATGCTATTTTTGATGTACTTATCATATATGATGAACCGAACCGAGGATGAAAAAATATTGTTTTTAAACATGTTTTATGTTGTTTTCAGAAAATATATTATTGTTTGAAACAACTTTTCAAATAAATGGAAAGTACTGTATTGATATTGGAATTTATCGAATGAAAGAAAAGTTCTCCGAACAAAAATAATTATTTCCAATAAAACATGTTTCGGGGGAAAAAAAGTTTAATGTTCAGTTAATCATACTTGTTATTGGAATGACATTTTGTGTTTTCTTGTTTATTGTTTTTTTTTTACTTATTTTTAACAAATAGTTCAATAATCAACAAGTTGTAAACTTCATCACATCATCCATAGATGATGAAGTTTTGATAGATGAAATTCCACGTATTTAATGAAATTTATTAGACAATCTGTGCGTTGTTGTTGTTTTTAAGAAAAGTGTAGTTTTTATCATTCATTTCTTTTTAATATTTTAACACACCGAAGATGAGTAATTTTTTATCCCGAAACATGTTTTGTTTCTGGCGTTTGAAAAACAAAAACAAACAAACGCAACAACATGGAATGGTTTAGTTTAGTGCCACCATGTTGGTTTCAGGTGGCGTTTTACTAGAGGGAGTAAAAAGTTATTCCCAAGCATAAAAAATATTATAATTGCCAAAAGAAAAAAAAATTAGTCGTAGTTTTGTTTTTTATTTTTATTATATATAAACGGTTTTGTTCTGGTTGTGTGACACGGTCACTTGTTTCACATTGTGCGAGCTTCTACTAATGATTGTGATAAAGCGCGTGCTGTTGATTCTGTCGGTTAGGTTCATTTTCACAGTGACTGAAGGGTATAAACTGACCAAAAAAAAATTGTTTCATTGGCAAGCATATAATTGCTTTTGGTGAAAAGCGACGTCATTATGTGCGTGAAATTGTGACTTTTTATTCGCGTCGTCTCTTTTAGTTTCGAATCTTCTTTTTGCATCTTTTTATAAAAGTTTTGTTGGGCATCACATCGATGAGTTGAAGTAAAAAACAATATTTTTATTTTGTTTATTTTACAAAAGTTCTTCCAAACAATAATGCGAGAACTTTTTTCGAACGACATAAACATGTTTCGGGGTAAAAAAAAACGTCCCATCTCTAGTTAATGATGTTAAATATTAGAATGAGATTTTGTTTTTTCCAATTTGGTATTTTAACAGTACTTATAGTTCCATCATTCACACCATTCTGATTTATCAACTAACAAGTACAATGAACATGCTTTTTAAACATACACTCTGTCATATACAGATATACTTTATGTATGTATATACAAAATGCAAAAAAGAATTTATTTTTTGAGGTTTGCTTTTTTTCGATTTATGCGAATTAGACTTTATGAAATTTTTTAGTAATCTTTGTGAGTTTGTATTCGGTATTCAATTTTATGCATGTTTTGAGTAATTCTATTTTTGATTTCTGCACTTTTCGATTTATGCGAAACGTTTAAAAACGAGAAATAAATTCATCCTAATGACACATGATTAATTGAAAATGGAAAATTTTTATGTCTTGTAAAAAAGAGATGAAGCATAAAAGGGCAACTGTTTGAAGAACTTATCAAGTAGGAACGTTTTGTTGATATGCAATTAATCTTGTACTTTATAATGAATTGTGGTTTAGAATTGCTGACTGGCCGTTGTTGGATGATTGAAAAAATATCAACCAATGAAATTTCATCTTTGGGAGGTGGTATTGAATATCTTACTAGGGGGTCATCTTTATTTCATGTTTGTGTGGAAATCCATTGGTGATATGATGATTTGGTTCAGTACTTGGAATGTCTTGTAGATCCTGCTGAGAACTTCCCTGTTGTTTCTATGGTCGAGTGATTGGCTCTCGACAGTCGTTTTGTCCAACTGTTCTAACTCAAATATGACGAATCGCGATCTTTGATTTTTTGTTGCCGTTGTGTTTCAAAACCAATAGCGTTTTTGTATAGTTTATTGTTTTTCTGATAAAAAATCTTTTGGCGTTGCTTCAAGATGGTTTTTTATTTCAATGGACACTGAACTTGTTCGTAGTTTCTTTTATTTTTATTTTTTAGTAACTGGTTTTGGTTATTGTTTTTAGGAGTGCTGAGAAATGATTTGTAATAAGAATGGGTTTTATATTGTAAGTTTTATGTTCCAAGTCTCGCACGGAACATGAAATGTCTTGAAAATTGCAAGACAATTTTTTCATTTATGAAGTTTCGAACTATTTGAATTGAAACTCCATTTTAACATTTGAGTAAAAAAACTAATACATAAAGTATTATACTGAGTTTCAACGTTGTTAAGATTATGTTGGATTTTTTTGTTGTTAAGTATGTTGTTGGAGGGGGGAAGGGAGTCTTGTTGGACCTTGTCAAAAAACGGTTATCTTGTAAAAGACACCCTTTATGGGTTCTCTATGGTAGGAATGGTGTGCAATGAAGGGTAAATAATAGCCACAACAAAGTAGTGAAAGGGGTTGTTGCACAACAGGGTCAGCACTTTTAGAAACGTTTTTAAGTGGCCCAACAAGGGGTTTAGGTGAGATTACAACACTGTTTGACAACCCTCTGGAGACTGTGGTCTCTTTTACAAAAGCTGTTCAAAAATGGCTAGTGTTGGGTTTTACGTTTTTGTTTTTTTCTGCGTGTGTTCCTGACGTAATTTCGTGGTGCTGTTGTAAAAGTTGATAACACCTAAGCAAGGGACACGGTTCTAAACCGGACTAGAGACACCCTATAACCCTTTAAGCTTTGTCGTTTGGGAGTGTCCAGTTGCTAGAATGAACTATTGTATGGTTGAAGAAACTTCTGTTGTATAGTTACTTTTGCAATACAGTATCTTTTTATTTAAAAAAATAATAAATTATTGGGATTAAAAATGAAATTTTAGTTCGTCTTGTACAATTCAAAAGAATAGTTTTTTAATGGTTTTTTGTGCGTAAGGGGGATTACCCTTGTGTCTTTTCCCTTCCTTTTCCGTTACCCCTTTTGGTCGAGCTTTTTGAGACTTTCACATGGAACATTTTGGAGGACACAAAAAGTTTTAAACGAGGCTGAAAAAACTTTTTTGCCAGATGATTTGGTGTTTTCTAAATATCTCACCCGCTGAGCAACTTAATCCTTTGCCAGCTGCGATTGCTATCATTCCAGTCTGACTCTGCTCAAATGTCATTGGGACGTTGAAAGAAATTCACACACAGGATTTTGTCATTTTCTCTATTTTAATGAACGGGGTTTTCTCCGAAGTTTTATTTTTATTTTCTCAAAATTTTGCCAAGAATATTAATTATATAGAAAATTTATGTCGTAGTGTTAAAATTGAAGTTTGTTTGTCTTCGTTGCCTCATTTGCACCCACAAGGCCAAAAAAAGAGAGCGGTCATCAAAGGACAGTTCTTTATGTTGTGTCTCATGGCTGGTTTCACCATCAAGAGGCTATTTCTTTTGCAAAACTGAAGGGTCTTGTTGTACTTTGGCTACAAGTTTTGTGTTGATGGGTTTTTTTAAGTGCTAATGAGCCTCTTCAAAGTCTGTTTCGGAACTAAAACCCCGCAGATGGTACTCTTACAACTTGTTGCTAACCCTTTTGTGATAGGGTTTTTGGTGGTTGTAAAAAATGAGACATTCTTAAGAACCATCATAAAGAATGTTGAGTTGGTTAAAAAAAATAGATTTGAAGTGATGGGCTTTGTGGTGTTTTGTAAGTACCAAATGGTATACCATAATTTGGAAGATTGAGATATTTGATGGGTGCAAATAGTAATTGTTGTGTCAACAACAAAGTAGTCTGGAAGTTCAACAAAGTACTACTGAACATTTACAAGATATTCTAGAAGAGGATTTCCTAAAATTTGGGCCGTTAGCTGGTTTTTGATGATTCGAGAAAAATATCAAAATGTTATATTAAATAAATAACCAATTCACTTCCTCTCCCTTTTTTTCACAACATAAGCTAGATGGGGCTCGATGTTTGTCATTTTAAAAAAGTGGGTTGCGGTCCATAGAAGTTTAGGAACCCTATTTCTAGAATCTTTATGGTGTACTATAGAAGTTCTAGAAAATACATATTAACGAGTTTCTGTAATGTATATCGTGAAAATTGCTAAATTTTTATGGTGTATACAAATTAGTAGAATGTACAGTGGAAGTTTTAGAAAAAGCAGTATGAACCTTTTGTAATATGCTTAGGATCGTCTACGAAACTTTTTGCGGCATTTCTTGAAATGCCACTATGGAAATTTTCACACGAAATAGCTTTCTATACGGCGACACGAATCTTCCATAAGGTATAATACCGTGCTGTGAAATCTTCATGATGTACTGTGGAACTTCTACAAAGTACTGTATTGTGGACTTCTACAAATTATTTTGGAACTTCCACAACTCGGAACTATTACAATGTATAATGTACTTCTCTAATATACCGTTGGAACAGCTAGAAAGTAGTCTATAATTTTTGCAATATATTTATTATGGAACTTTAACTTTTACCTAATTTTACCGAACTTTCACAGAATACTAAGACTTATTTCCAAAGTACATTGCCACTTTGGAACTTTTACAAAGAACCGTGGAACTTTCATAATTTGAAATATAACAAATACCGGTGAATATGCACAAAGTGAACACACGAGGTATGTCTCAAAAGTTAAATATACAAATATTTATAAGACACTGCAAAAATCACAAGTTATGTGCTTCAAGGTACACTTCTTGGGCAGTCACACAAAGATTCGAAATTTTTTTTTTCACTAATCATAACAGTACCGGAAGCTATTTTCCGTACGTGTGTTTCGTTCATCGGTCACAGTTTTTGGGTGTGTTTTCCACAGTCGCGTAAAGATTACTCTTGAACTTGAATTTAAAATTAGGGAACATGTAGAAATCTCACGAAGCTACATTAGGTCTAGGCTGTAGGGAGGTTGTGGAAACGTGATGTTGTCTTTGTTTTGCCGAGAATTATTTAATTGAAAGCTGCAAAGTGACAAATGGCACACGACAAATTCTCCTCATCCTAAGAAAGCTAGCATGAGCAGAGCAGCTCCAGGGTGAAAACAATGATTATCATTTTTTCCACCGTCATGAAATCAAGCACAGAGAATTCTACATCGAAGACAAACATTTAATCTACAAAGGTGTCTGGAACGACTTCGAAAAAGGGTCTACCAAGTCTGAAGAGACATGACGGATGATTGAACGCTGCAGAATGATATCGGTCTTGCTCACAAAGTGCTTTCAATTCGAGAGTTTTTGACGAACAAAAATATCCCCACTTTTCCACATCTTCCTTGCAGCCCAGACCTAGCTTCCTGCGATTTCTACCTGTTCCCTAAGTTGAAATTCAAGCAGGAGGTTCATCATTACGGGACTCCCAAGAAGTGTACCTTGAAGCACATAACTTGTGATTTTCGCTGAGTCTTATAAGTATTTAAATAAAAAATCAGTAAGTTATACTTCTGAGACACACTTCGTAGATTTTGAACTGTATCTCCTTTACAATAGCTCCAGTTTGTTTTTTAAGTGTAGTTTGCGCAAGCATATTTACATGGTCTGTAGAGATCTTTGTTTGTTGGATTTATCCCGTTTTTTTGTGTGAAATTGATAAATGAATAAGTAAAACAATAAGAGCTTGTAGCTGCATTGGTGGACATAAGCCACTAAAAATTTAGGTTCTAAAAGTTGCAATAATTGTCTTAATGGGTGTCTGAAGGTCCCATTCGGGTTCGTATGCAGGATTTTGGCTCTAAAATGAGTCTAAATCTGTCAAATAATTGTAATTTCTTATTTCTCAAATGGGGAACAAGTTGGTCAAGAATCATGCGAAAACCACGAAGGCTAGAAATCTGTAACTTGGTGAGCAGCTAGGACTCACTCGAAGTGAGTCCTAGTATACTACACGAATATATTGACGACTCTATATTGTTTTCAGGGGGTGTGCAACCAATTGATTTAGCCACATGCAAATTACGCTGCCTGTGGCATACTTTCTTTAGCTCAACAATGTGCAACAGTGTGAATTTGCATGGCATTGTTTGTTGAATTGTGTTGTAATTTATTATTTAATGTTTGAAATGAGGATCTCATTTGAAGTGTAATCTTTTGAAGAAATTCAAATTTTATCGTAATGGTGGCAGGGTTCTGTCAATTAGGTATTTTATGTGATGTTGACTCCTTTTTTTTACTGGGGGTGTTACGGAAACGTTGACTGTTGAACAACTATATAAGTGTGACACAGCAGGACGCTATTCTGCTTGGTAGGAACCTTTATTCTTATCAAGTACTTTCAATTGTTTTACATCCAAGGTACATAGGTTATAGATTCCGTCGTTATAAATTACGTATTAAAAAAAAGGTTTCATCTTAAGAACGATTCCAAATTCGTAGTCTTTATTGTGTACCGGTACTTAAATTTATAATTTCATTTTGTGTTGTTTGCAACTGAACTACGGTTTACGAACGTAGCGGCTGCGTGTTTGGGAGGACATATTTTTTGGCAATTGTTATATTGAAGCATGGAAAACACATTTCTTTTCAATCATCCATGAAATAGTTAATTTTTCAGCTCGAAGTGTTGAAATATTCTTTCCAAAATTCACACCCGTGCGAAGGATGGTTATTTCAGCTAGTTTTACTATACGCAGTGAAATTTTTACAACAATTTTTCATATAGTTCGAGTTGTGAAAAGTACAATAATCCTACACACCCTCTATTCAAATATATTCAATTTTTTAATTCACACAAAAATATTAGGACAGTTACACAATATACTTTTACCTTACCTATAAATGCATCCTTTCCTCATTCTAGATTCCCGGTTAATAGTTTTCAACTATGGAATACACTCCCTTTTCCAATTCGCAAAGCTGCGATTAATATACATGAAATTCATCCCATTGACCTGTCAACCTTTAATTATAAACTTTTTCAACATATAAACTTTTCAAATTAACCTGTCGCTAGCTAATGACTATTTTATATTTTGTTTTGTTTGTTGTAACATATATATCAACTTATTTGTTAATAGGTGTAATATTTTTTTATGGATCATGTCCTTGTGATTTTTTCCTGATCCTGTTGTGATCGTATAAAATAAATAAAATAAATAATAAAATAAACATTCCCCGTCGTTTTTGACGGAAATTTTTCTATACACAAATTTTAAATGATAGTGAAAGTAAATTATGATGAACAGGCGCATGCACCTAGCACCTATATTGAAATAACGCTAACAAACATGTTTTGAACTTTTTTTTTAATCATCCATGAAATAGTTAATTTTTCAGCTCGAAATGTTGAAATATTCTTTCCAAAATTCACACCCGTGCGAAGGATGGTCATTTCAGCTAGTTTTATTATACGCAGTGTAATTTTTACAACGAACTTTTCATGTAGTTCGAGTTGTGAAAAGTACAAGTCTTATGATTTTGGTGCATTACTTATTTTATGAAGTGGAATTTCTGAATTACTACGAGTTTTCGAGCTATGAAACTTTTTTGTGTCTATTTTTTTATTTCATGTTGTTCAAAATGAAGTTGGAATGAGTTTGTCCCTTTTTCTGCTGCTGCATCTTTGCTCAACTTTCTTCTTTTTTTTTCAATTGTCGCGCGAGTGCTTAGTCGGTTTTCCACCATCATTCAGCAGTTGTACATCCCTTTGAACCCATAAGTTTTTACTTCAAAAATTCAAGAATCTTCTAAAACTTTACTCTTAAAAAAAAAAGAAGTACGTACGATGAGAAAAAAAAATTCGGCACCAGATGTTAACTCATTAGTTTCGCCGTTGTTTATCGTTGAAGGAGGAAAAGGGTAGAGATGACGTGATGGCGTTTGTACGGATGAGAAAGATGAGCAGGGTAAATGGAGAAACGAGGAAACGGTTATTTTGGGAAAAAACACGACCTTTTTTGTACATGGGGCTTTTCGAGCTGAGCCAGTGCGTGACTGTCGTTCCTCGTTTTTGCGCCTTTTATTTTGAGACTTACACCAAGGGACGAATGTTTCTGATACCCACCAACTTATGTAGCTACAAAAGTTGTCAGAACAATGTATACTGGCTTTTAGTCGAACTAAATCTTTAGCAGAAGAATTGGGATATTCTCTGTTTTAAACGTATTCTCTTTTTCTTTTCCAATGAACCCAATCGCAAGTGTTTGGTAATTAATTGTAGTGATATGGTTGTTCGCAGTTCTAAGAGAAAGTTTAACAAGTCATTAAACTTGGGAATAGTTGTCAAAAAATGTCTTCTGGTCATTAGCTCGTTGAGTGGAGGAAAAAATACAGAGCAGTTTTTAACTTAAGAATCAACAACGAGGAAGAAGTGAAAGAAGAAAGAAAAAATGAAAAGAAATGGCAGCCATTTTTTTTTTATGTGGCGCCCCTACATTGAATGCTTATTTTTCTTAGGTAACCATGTTTGTCGTACTTTCTTCAAGGATGATTTCAGATTTTTTGCATTTTTTGAAAAAACAAAAACAAAACGTTGTGAATGATGTTTATATAAATGATTTTTGGCTTATTCACGGTTGTCGAAGTGTTTTTGTACAAATTCCGTTTCATAACAGTGGCGTTTTTCTACGGAAGTTTCTTTAACTATTCTGATTTGGTTAACGCGAAAAGTCATTATCTGGTTAATGCGACAATATGGTGGTAATGATATTATGATATATTAAGTAAAATATTAACAAACGTTAAAACTACGTTCAACATCTCTGAACCTTCCTTAGTTTATGGTGTTTTGTTTTATTTAGTGCTAGGTATCACTTTGGTTGGTTGTTTTCAGCCATTTTGGTCGTACTTTCTTGAGGGATGGTTTTTCACATTAAAAAGGCATCGTCAATGATGATTGTGCAATGAAGTATATTTATTCATAATAATAATTGCCCAGATCTGTGTGTATATGTCATAAACGCTTTTTGTCGCTAGATGGAGTTGGTTGGTCGTAAACGTAAAATGAGCAAGCATCGTATGTTAATTTCGCAATTATAAACCAAAGTTTGCATTACTAATCCGGAACCCCCATCTGATGCCTACGTGCTACAGCACGGGTTTACTTCTAGTTTGTTAAAATACTAACATTAAAACGTTACAAAACTACGTTAAATTCGTTCAAATTGGATCTTGTCGGTTTTGGGCCCTCCAGTCTCGTAATACTATAGCAGCTAAAACCTGACGCATTTCACTAAAATAGTGTTGCTACTTGCTTGTACTTGGTTATGGATTTATTTTACAGGTTATGTTTGGATGAAAAAACAAAAACGTATTAAATGTATGATTTGTTGTGGGTTTTTTTCCTGACTTAATCTGCAAAATAAACCCATAACCAAAGAACAAGCCAGTAAGTCAGGATTTAGCTATAACGAAGAATCGAAAGACTGAAAGACCTCAAAACCGGACAAGGTTCTTCGAATTTTCTTTAGTTTAAAGTGCTGCGCGCCACTCTGGTTGGTTGCTTCCTTCTGATTGGCTACTAGTGCAACAATGAGGCTATGGTGCATTAACAGTGGCATTTAAGCGGTAGTAGTACAGCAGCAGCACTAAGTTTATTTTGTTGGAATTTCCTTTGCATTTTATAGCGCATAACTCTGATTGGTTGCATCGTTCTGATTGGCTAATGCGACAATGAAATATTACTAACAAAACGTAGCAGGTGATCAATTTGGCTCAATGATATATAGTGATTATCATTTGTGAGTATTTATGGTACTACTTCAAGACGGGGTTACGCTCCATTACGAAACCCATTCCAAACATTATTTATATATCTTTTTTTCCTCTCGACCCCTCGTTTTTACGCGAAACTGATAGTTTGCGTGGGTGCGAATGATAAATAACTTTACAAGGAACGCTTCGTTTTATCCGATATATATTATACATAACTATATCGTAATGTCTGTTCACCTGTTGAATGTGGTAGCGTGCTGTTGTAGGTAGTTCAATTAATACAATTAAGGGAAATAAATGGCAGGCTATAAATCATTGTACGTTTACGAAGTGATTGGAAACCTCTAATTATTGTCACTTGATAGATGAGAGTAATTAAGGACCCATTGGAAACAAAAGCCATATTTTTTATTTTATTATTATACGATATCGCGGAGGATCAAAATTTAGGTCTCGGATCAGTAAATTTTATCGATGAATGAAACTTTGGAGAAAAAAAAAATCGTTAATCGGAGGAAAAAGTTGTAATAATTACATTCCCTGCCAAAGCATTGTAAATCTTACGATATCATTGAATTGCTCGTTTTCAACGTAATTTATGTTCCATTACAAGTTTGAGACATTTTTTTATATATATTTTAATGGTAGGTTAGGTTTTTTTATTCGTAGTACAAGGTTATGATTAACCCGTTGAATCAAGTTCCATTTTTTGACGGTTAAGTTTTCAATGTGTAATGCCCGGATGTTTGAGAATCGTAAAACGGGGATGTTACGCTTTTTATTGGAAATTAATGACATGACAAAATGGTAGTTGAAATAATTCTTTTTATTTTTTGTAGGCAGATGAACCTAGTGACGTCATGAATGAAGATCTATCGGGTGAGTAATTTTTTTTTTCATGTTATTATTGTACAAGGTGTACGTAAAAAACTTTTTCAGTTGACAAAAAATGAGTCGTATTTTTTTCAGCGAGATTTGATTGTTGCGTCCTGTATATACAGGGAGTAAATGTAGGTTTTTCTATAGATTTAAATATTTTCTCAATATGGATTCTTTCTGAAAAAAAATAGACAATTTAGTTTCACCCTGTACCTGTATATTGTGTCTGTGTCTATTTTGTGTATACAGTACGAAACGTATTAGTGAGATATAAAAATAATTTTCGCATACAAGTGCTGAATTTTGGAATTCGCGGTTGGTTTTGTATGTTATTTTTGTACAGGATAAACAAAACTTTCAGTTGACAAAAAAATTTTAATTTACTCAAGTTTTATTTATTATCAGTATTTGTTGCACCCTGTATATAATAGAATTAAGTGTTTAATACATGTACTAAACACTGTACATGTATGTACAGAGTGTAACCATTTTAAAATTTTTGTACAAATCTATATTACACTACAAAACTTGATTATCTTAATGTGATGGGACGAAGCTTATTTTGGATAAACGAAAATTCAGATAATCCGGAATTTCAATGCATATACCCGGTTGGCAGTTAAAAAACCAACAACGTTTACAGGTTAAAAAGCTTTGAACATTTAATGAACAGTATGTATGTATTTGTTTGATAAATTTTTCAAAGATATTGATAATATATCGATGTTGATATTAAAATGACATATTTTTTAGTTAATTCGGGTAAACCGGAATTTTGGATAATCGACTTTTTAGTGTATTCCAATGTCAAATGTCATAAATTGGTTGATCTATATTTATAATGCAGGCCGTGTGACTGTACATTTATAAAGTGTATACAATGCAACATAAGTATTACAGAGGTGTAAAAATAATTTTTGATTATAACTGTTTAAGTCAAGAAATCGTGATTTATTTATTCGCGATTATTACAGAACACGTGTAAATTTAAAGATTTTTTTTTACAGCGTTCATTTTTTATTAACATTATCACACTTAGCAGGATAGGAATTTGAAAAGCATTTTTTGAAAACTGTTGTATCCCCTGTTTTTTGTTTTTTTTTTAACCCTTAAAACTTAACCCTTTTGCTCTTGAAAATTCTTCCCTTTTTTTAATGTCTACCCTTTTATGTTACGAAACCATACTCCCCCCTTTTCTACATCATTCCACTTTTCGACATTGGCCATCCACCCCTTACATTTACCCCATCCCCTCGGAAAAATTTTAAGACAAAACTAGACATATAAAGAATTAAAAAAAAAGAGATTCCTCGGTTTACGTTGCCACATGGCCGCAGCTGACAGATTGCCTCGCTTTCACTCTAGATACACTACCCCCCCCCCTTTTTTTTTACTATATAAGTCTAGGGTCAAATCGTAACCCTTCTCGGCGGTGGGAGGGGGATAAATATACATGGTGGAAGGAAAGAGATGGTTGATTTTTGCTTATGGGAAAAGGGCTCTGAAGGTGGTGATGGTGAAGCTGGCGAGAAATATGGCGTCGTCTCGAGAGGAATGCCGATGGTTTTTGGGGGGGAAATAAGGATGCGTGGAAATAGTGGTGATGGTGGTGGTGGTGGAAAAAGAACACGAGGGGGTTGTTGCAAGATTCCCTACTGTTTCTGTTGGGAAGAGGGTATGGGAGGATAGAGTTATGGGGCGAAAGTTGAAGCGCACATGTCTTGGGTGAAGAGCGACCCCTAGTGGTATGTGTAGAGTTGGTGACGGTTTGCTCCTTTTCCTTCCACACTTTTACCAACCGAGGTCATCGAACTTTTAAGAAAGATTTTTTATTCCCTCCCTCCCCCCCCCTTGTTGTTTTTTTTTACTGTACTTTTACACATTTTGGCCTTGAGAGTTTTTGTTTGTTTTTTGGTTTTAATGTATTTTCGAGCTGATCCAAGAAAATTTGGTAAAATTATTTTATTATATTGTTTTTTTAAACGGTTTGAAATGAGGGAATTGTGGCGATCTCACGAATTTCTGATTTTTGAATCATCAAAATTTCCCATTGGAAAGCGGGATATTTGGGATAACTAAGAAGATTCTGATTGTATCTTTTTCTGTATAAATTAATTATTACATTGGTACTCGTTCAAGATGTTTGGGAAAACGTTTAAGAAGTAAAAACACTTGTACCAAAGATTTTCTTAAATTGCGTAAAAGATTTCTAGATTTGAAATTTGGGTTTCTGACTCTCTTTTTTAATGTACTCCCACTTTTAAACATTTCTTTTAACTTTTAGTTGTGGGGTGTTCTGTTTTTTTTTTTTTCTGGTGGTTCTTGTTTTGTTTAAATTCGTATTCGGACTGATCTAAGCAAAATTTTGATATTGGAGTTTTTTAGAATTTTTTTTCGGAAATGGTTTAAAAATTGAGACGTAATATGACAAACTTTTGGCATGAAATTGTGGATGACTAAGACTTGTTTTGTGGTTTTGTATAAATTTAAAAATTAACCGTACATTGAAATCCGTTCAGCGTTTTGGGAAAAACGTAAAAAATAGTTGTCCAGTATCCAAAAGGTTTTCCAAAAAAGTTATCTTAGAAATTTGGATTTCTAATGGGTTTTTTGTGTATCCCATTCTTACAAGTTTGTGTAAAACTTTTCGCCATTTGGGGTGGTTTTATGTGAGAGGTTTTTTAGTTTAAATCATTTTCAAGCTGGTATAAGAAAACTTGCTAAGATTTTGGAGACTAAGAATGCGGTTCAAAACAATTGAGGGGTTATTAGAAAAGTTTGTGAATTTATGGCGGGAAATTTTGGAAAACGAAGAATTAGTTCTTGTGTCTGTTATGCCAGAATAGTTGTATAAATTGAAGGAAAAAACAGTTACAACTCGTTTAAGCTGTTTAGGACTCAAGAAGTACAAACGATATTCCCTCAAGTTTTTCTTGAGGAATCATTATTTTTCAAGGATTTCAAGACCGATTGACACACGCAGTTTTTGGTTAGGAATTTGAGCAATTTGTGTACAACTCTGATGTCTGCTTCTTGCCAGATTTCATTGGTAGGAAAAGAAGTCGACGTCATAGTTGTCCATCATTGTGTGGGACATGCGACCTTAATGAATTATGATATGAAGTTGCGGACAATTTCCAATTTCGCTTTTTGTTGTTGTTATTAGGTTTAAAAGCAGAATTGGGTCGTCTTAAACCGTACCGAACTAAGTCAAAAAACATCAATTTAAGAAAACCTGATTTTACGTGTGGTTTGTCCATAAGATTGTATGCTATTCCGATTGGTTCATGGAGCTGTGTAACCATGACATATTATGCCCCCGCGGCTTCGCCCGCGCACTATTCTGGAACCAGGGTAGTGATGGAGTTTTGATATTTACACCCGGATAAATTTAATTTAGTAATTCCTGGTTTTTGGACGTGTTTAATGACGACACAGATTTGGAGTTTATATGATAACGTAACCACGTGGTATCTCAAAGAAAACCCGTGTTTAGACGCATGTTGCTTCGCAAAATTTGTTGCTGTTTTCTGAATATTTTCCGTTCATCATTATATAGGCTTACAGTTTCTACTTACTGGTAATATAATAGTTAATGTCAACGTGTAATATCAAAAAGTATTATTTTTGTTAATTTAGACGTTTAGATTAACGTATTTTTATTTTACATTTTATTAGTTTCGATTATTTTAGATTTTTTTTTTATAGATTTAATTGATGTTTAAATAACTTAATATTTATCCAGAACGGTTATATCCTTGAATAAAGTCGATTTAACATTAGCCACGTGACCAAAAAAAAACATCTTGGAAATCGGTTCAGAAGTTCTCGAAATCCTGCGTGACATGCTGAAATATGAAACTTTCTTTTATATATAGGAGAGAGATATACCGGTATTTAGTACATAGAATAATGTATAAGCTTGTCCTTATAAGACGTTTCTTTCGCTTAAGAAATAACTGGTCCGACGGTATTTTTAGCTAAACGATCTCCAAAAATAAAGATCACTTTCTACATTCGTATTTTCTATATGAAATTGCCGGTACTGGGTTTTTTAATTTTAATTTTATTTTATTTCATATTTAATTTTTTTTCAATTAATTAACAACGGTTTTCGCGATACCAATTATCATCCTTAAACGAAGCACCACTGTAGTTAGTTTTGTTGTCATGGATGATTTAGTGTACAAAACTCCGAAAAGTCTTTAAAAAAACATGAAAAACGACCAAAGTTGCATGCAAAAGTTTGTACTCTAAAAAATGAACCAGTCTGCCGTGTTTCAAAATGTGTTTTTTGTTTTGTTAATTGAATGAGAAAATTGAATTTTTTTTTTTATCCGCATTTCGTCCACATCGGTGTAATTAAGAATGTCAAAGACATTGGACCTATTTGCGGGTTGTTTTGTAGTTTTTGGAACTTTTTTTTCCCGTTTTACAGCAATAAATATTTTCTTAACATGGAATTAGCATCAAATTTGGTTTTTGGAGACTAATTAAGAGTAATGGCGGATGGTCAGCATTCTCCAACATGGCAGGTTTATATTTTCAATTTTCAGCGTAAGAGAAGGTGGTTGTTTTTACTGTTGTTATTTTTTTGTGTGTGTTAATGTATATCTCTATATTTTTGTCTTTCATCTTTTTTTTCATAAATCATTATTTACGATATGTAATTTTTACAATCCCCAGCAGCTGCATGTTAAATAAACGAGGCCCTTACATCTGCGCTAAATATAGTTAATTAAGCTGTTTTGATGGTGATGGGAGATAAGTTTTCAACCGTGCATGTTAAGAATTATTTTTTGTGCTTTAATCTTTGTTATTAGAACCGTTACACAGTTGTACAGGTAGTTTCATCGCGAGTTCGCACAATGCGATTTTGTAACTTACCTTTGCACAAAATCGAAATTACGATGCGAGTTTTGCAAAGTGGGATTTAAAATGAACGGTTTATTCATTAAAGGACACTGGAATTTGTAATGTAATGTGTGTTTAAAATAATGTGTTGTGAGTGGAAATGTAGTGAGTGGAAATTTTTCGACTTTACTTTGTCGACACTTATTTCCAGGCAGAATTTATATTTCGTAGAATCCTGACGACAATATGCATCATTTAATTCAGTTTCATATACAGTAGAGTATTGATATCAAATCGCTTTGTAACATTTTTTCTCACAAACTTTTTAAACATACAATACTGACTTTATTTCGTCGACACTTTACTGCGTCACAATGGATGCAATAGTTCAATAGTCTCACAGTTGAGTGCTTCATTTAAGCCTACCTGTTAATGTTGCAATATTTTGTTATAATATCCATCAAAGTTTTGCACAAAATTTCTGGTTATCAGTAGCATTTTCTTCTAGTTCAATTTTTCTCGATTCTAAAAAAACATGTATACGCAATCAATACTCTATCAGCTCCCTATATATAGAAACGCACCCAAACAACACAGAGACATGCATTCATCTCAATAGAAGAAGAAGAAGGAAAAAACGAGATGGGGGAAGGCTTTCGATAGCTCATTAAAGTGGTCCAAGTTTTGGGTTTTTGGGGGTAGACGACAAGTCTTGTTATTGCTGGTCTCGCGCCAATGCCCCGTCTCGCATTTCGACCACTTTCCATTTCCGAAACGGATGCCTCCGGTTCAAGGGGTTGTTTGTTATGAGGTCAGGCAGTGATTCAGCAACCATTTTACATAGGCCAGAGGGGTGGTAAGTCCAAAAAATGATGAGGGAGATGTCCATATAGTCCAATGATGATATGCTGCTTTTTTTTTTGCATTGGTGGTCGGTCAGGTAGCGAAATGAGTAGGGAGAAATGGTAAAAGGTGGATGAAAAGAGCTCCAGGTGTAATTGGCCAATGGTAGAGGATGTTCGGTTTTCTTTCATCGGGGCACTTCAATTGAAATATATATATGTAAAAAAAAAGGGAGCTTTTCTTGCAGAAGCTAAGGGCAATTAGGAATTAGTTCAGCTATGCCTTTTTGAGTTTTTCTCACTTTGACCATTTATGGCCCGTTTTGCCACTAGTGGTTTTTTTGTTTTGTTTTTTTTTTTAACTTTGATTTCTCGAATTGCTGTTAAGTGTGGATATTGGGTATATGGTGAATTCATGTTTATGGGTTATTTTCGTGAGTTTTGGAAGAAATAGCAAAATTGAAATGTCATGGCTTGGAACCAATGGTCAGATGGGTTTATTACCTTGGCATTGAATGGCAGTAGTTTTGTAAGGTTGTTTTTTCTTTAATATATATATTATACAGTAGTATATGATGTTGTCGAACCTTGTTTATCCTGGCTTTTCTTAGAATATCCGGCAAAACTAAATAATATTGCTATATATATATATTTACTCAGCTCTGTATATGTAGAACGCTTTGGATCCACGGGGTTCACCGTTATAACGCGAGTGAAAATAATGACATCCACGGGGTTCATAACACCGTGAGTGCAAAATTAAATGTTATGTTAAGTTTTTAAGATATTTAAAGTTTAAGAGCCCACGCTTTTATTTTTTGTCATGTGTGTATGAAAATTATTTGGTCATTGGAGAAAATTTTATTTTTCTACTTTGTAGTGCACTTTAAAATGAAAACGTATTTTTTTTTAAATACGTTTTAATCAATTTTCATTATTATTTAGATTACATAATGTATGGTATATATTATATTTGTTACAATGTTTACATCATCAACTGTATTTGAAATTTTGCTCGGGAGTATGTATTCAACATAAAAAAGTGCAAATGTTAAACATTATCATTTATTATTATTGTTGTTCTCATTGTAAATGCTTGCTCAACTGTTGGAATAGCCTATAAATATACAGAGAGCTTCCTGAACAAAATGTTCAACCTATTTGCACCATAGTGCGGAAAAATTGTCTGCCTAATGGAAGGCCGTAATGCTATAGTTGGCATAAATATACATACAGTAGGTTATTATTTTTGTTTTTAAAAATTGTCACGAATGTTATTTTTTATATTACTTTTATTGCAAAATTACATATATTATTTATAAACCACAAATGTTTCCTGGAATTGTCTCTTTTTTTATTGGTAGTTGTCTTGGGTAATCGTATACATTGATATCTATATATAATACATTGATATCTAGTTAAAACTACGATATAGAAGGAAAATATAAGGGAAAGGTGATATAATAGGATAATCATATTCATCAGAGCAGAAACAGATATCAACCTTGATTTTATACAATTATTGTATCAGTACTAAATTGTACTTCAATTGTATTACTAATCGTGTGTTGTACTTATTTGATGGAACAAATGAGTCAATTTCTTTTGTTGTAAAAATGTTTTAATGTATTTAGGCATATCAATGATATATAACTTTTTTCAGTTATAAAAAATCAAATTTCTTAAGCGAGCAAAACGATTTAAACGAACTAGTTAAAATGTTATTTGTCAGTTTGGTTTCTTAAAAATACTACACTAAATACAGGCTATGTTTTCGATTTATGCGATTATGTGTTATTTTGTTATACTCTAATATTTTTGGGATTAATTTTGGGTAGCGACTTAGTTTTACTTTGCGGAAAATATACAGTAAGTAGATTTCATTGTATACAGGGTAGACGACGAAATGTTATCAATTGCAACTCAATGAAAAATTGTTTTTATTTCATCGTTAGAATTTTTTGTATGATGGAGTTTCGAGACATTATAAGCTACTTTTGTTACCCGAAACAGAAGCAATTTTTTTTTCGGTTTTCTAACTGTATCAAATTCAATTGGTCTTAGGTTATAGCGAAAAACTCATCTCGGTCTTCTTTGAAATTTTCTATACAAAGACGAAAAACGAGACAAAAACTAAGTCCAGACAACACAACACCAGAAAACAAAAAAGTTCAAAGTGTGGTATATAACCGAGATGGTGGTATAAGCAGAGCTAATAGGATTTTCATACTGGATATGGTAGTAGGGGATAAACATAGGGGGCGGTGAACACAAAAAGGGCTGAAGAAGCAAGTTACCTCCCTCCCCCCCTCTTGAAAAGAAAGTCAAAGAGTCTGGCGGCTTGCCAATAAGGTTTTTCATGCTCGGCTACCTGAGCCTTGAGCGTTCAGGTTGGTGGATGTCAATAATTGGCCACTTTCTGCCTGTTAATGGTCAGTTAAGGGACCCAGGAGAGAAGTGGTAGAAAAGTCCAACTGGATAAAGCCTTGCTTAAGAGCCCCCGAGATGGGAGGGGGGGTATAGTTTTCTTTGGTCGAGATACCTGAGAGTGTTGGGTTGGTAGTACCCCCTGATTGTCTTTAATTTAATTAAACCTTGTTTTGGTGGGTGGGGGGAAAGGTGGGATGCACGGTCAGGGAATTCGGTTCACCTAGGCTCAAAGGATTGCGCTTGTCGTGTTTCTCTGAAGGGCATCGAATGCAAAATTAGGAACAATGGAGTGTGTTAACATGTGGATAAAAAAGTGGGAGGGGATGATGAGTTCAGCAGAAAGGTTGTTTTTTTGATGGGGGGTAATTAGAAGTGTTTTGCTCCTGTTGTTGTTGTTGTTTTAGGTAGATTAGTTTGTTATCGAGTGAAAATGTTTGATGTTAAAACCATGGTCAGTATGGGTTCGTGTGTACTTTTTGTAGTACATTGTAACTTGATCTTATAACAAGCTTTTTTCTCCAAAATATAGCGAATTCAGTGCAAGTAGCTTGTTTTGAAGAGTTTTGTTGAAAAAGGTGCTCCGCTCAGTGCGAAACGCACGTTTTCAAGCTGTTTGCTCCAAAACGTAGCCAATTCAGCGCAAATAACTTGTGTTGCTACTTGAAGGTTGAATTAATATTTTGGAGGTTAAAAGGCATTGAAATCTTATGATTGATCTGTTCGTAATTTGTGAGCGATTTGATTTTTGACCACTGTATTACCAAGTGTCCTCTACTCCGATTTTCGCGGATTTCCGCTTTTACGTGGGTTTTTTAATAGATCATTTTAGCGGTACGTGAATGATTGAATAAGCTGCGATTTTTTTAACGTTATTTTTAAAAATATTGTAATATGTTAAATATCTACTATTTGTATTATTGAATATCAATGTACACATTAACGTGTTTTCGAAAAACTCGTTTAACACGAAAATTTGCTAGACCCGAAAATCTCAGTCGTTAATGTTGAATTTCTATTGTTGTTAAAACAATAAATCAAAGCTTTTTAACTAACTATATTTTATAGAAATAATTATGATGAAATTATCGATAAATTATTCATTAGATTATGGTGGTATAATAAATTCCTGGATGATAAAGTCTTAACCGTTGTCTTGAGTTTAATTTGTTTAAAAGTAAATTAAAAAGAAGTACCGGTATTTTTATTGCTTTAATATGAAAGTATATATGATTTGAAGCATATTTTGTAGGTTATACAATCATTAATTTTTGTTTCTTTTTTCTTATTTTAGTTGTTGACGTTTCGGAAGAAGGATTCAAAGGTGAGTCTGTTTTTTTGAAACTTTTTTTTTCAAAGTTCTATTTCGATATAAATGTTGCGAAAGAGTTTAATGGAGTTTTTAAATATGCATTTATTAAGCGTCTGGTATGATATATATGGTAATCAAATGTAATAGAAGTACTTTTTTTCACGTAATTAAGGTTACGTATACTACGTGTTTCCGAATGAATTCACACTTTTACACGAGTTCCGCATTGTCTTTAAGAAGTTTCTTTTCCATAAGAAAAAACTACTTTTTTACATAAGATTTTTTTTTTCATGGTGAAGTTTGTTAAAGTGATCACTTGTTTCCAGTGAAAAGCTTCATTTGGAACTGGTCAGAGGGTGGGCAATCCCATTTAATTTGGCGTAACCTTTACATTGGGGGCGGATGTGACCACGGTTTAGGGTCAACGCCTGTACAAGAGTGGAACAACAAGCAAGGCCTTTTGCTGGTTGAATTAACAAGCCGTTCATTTTGTGATTCTCTATGGTGTGTGCAATAAATCTCTTCTTTTTTTTTCACAAGGGTGAATTACAAGATAAAAACCTGGTTGTTGTCCTCCTCAATGGACATCGTGTGTTTAATTACTTTCGTGGATGGTGCTCGGTTTATTTATTGAGTGGAAAACATCAGTTTGAAAAGGGAAGGGGGTTGTTGGATAAATCATTACCATAGATTTTGCATGTTTGAGATTTAGTGTGAACGCATCAGTGATTTATACAAGTTGATGTATTGTAATACTGTTGAGTTGAAGTGTGCATTCATATGGAAGATGCTGTTTGATGGTGTAAACATATGTGAGGGTAGATATATAAGGTGTGAACATAGGTATCGGGACATATGAGGTGTGGTACAGTGGAATCCGGTTATTATATATCACAGATAATGTTATCAATCGGCTAGGGTTATCATTATCAGACGGCCCCAACACACTGTTTAATGTTTTATTTTCTTCATTTAATGGCATCAGCTGTTTATTTTTATCAAGAAGCACTGGTCTCAAAGTGATCACAATATCCGATTTCCACTATGTAATATACAGTACTTGTAAATGACGGATCCTGGTCATCACGTGACAGCGGTGTCAACGGTATGTGAGAACTGACAAATAGTGGACGCGTGTAAAGGGTGAATATGTAATGTGTAAACTTCCATAATTATGGGTGGTAAAAAAGAGAATTTCGGTTTTCAAAAACAGGAAAAACTTGAAAGAATTCAGCAAGGAACGTTGGTTTAATCGATTTCAAAATTAAATTAAATTTGTTTTTAATAAGAATCAAATTCTTCATACAACTATCTTATTTTTTTGCATATATGATAATACAAAACATGTTTCTAAATGTTTATCCCATGTTTATTTGTTGGGAATTTATCTTTGAGTATATTTATAAATTTTGACTGAAATATGTACTGTATGTTGACATGAGTTGAGTTTTTATAATCAAGTAACGTTTCAGATAATTCAGTTTTGTTATCTTGTAATTTTCGACAAGTTTAGATTTGACATATGGCAAAATATGCGAAAGTGAGTATATGAAGGGGGTTCGTTGTCGTGTCGAGGTTAGAACAGCAGGTATTTTCAAAATTGTGGGGGAACAAGAAAAACCTGGATGTTTCAAAAAATTCAACATGCATACAAATCATGCAAACATCCCTTTTAACGTATGAAGAAGCAAAAAAAAATATAGGATGATATATAAAAAATTATCATTCAAGGAAGCACGACATGCCCCGATGCAATAATCAGTGGAAAAAGGGTTTTGCACGCTTTTGCTTCCGTTTGCCGGTTTTTTTTTTCTATATACGCAAATTTTTGTCCCCAAAATGTTAAAAGATGCCATCAGTCTACGACATCACACAGCTGCTGGCTGTTTTCTATTTTACCTTTTTAGGATAAAAAAATATATATAAAAAAAACACACAAAACTCAACCCCCGGATGTCTGTGAGAAAAGGGTAAACTTTGGAATCACCATATCCAAGTTTTTGGGAGACCGACGACACACACACACAAAAAAAATGGGTATATCGCACACATGCCGGTTACGGTTGATGATATGAAGGGGATTAAACGTCGAGTTAGCAAAGGGTTGCGACTATCATTGGAAAAACCTTTTGGTCGGGTGATATATGGCTGACGCCTCATAATCCTCCAACCTGATACAACCGCAGCGACCCGCTTTTGGGTTTGCTGTTTACTTTCAGTAATTTTTTGCTCTGTTTTACATACTCAACCCTTAGAAACCCCCTTCCTCCCACGTTCATTTCACTGCCACCATCTGGGGACAAGAAGGGTTGCAGGGTTGAAATGACATGCGGGTGGAAAGTAGTAATAGAAAGAGAGAGTGGTGGAAATAATGTTATTGAGTTCTGTGTGTGTAGTGGTCACCCGGGACATGATGTTTGAACAAATAAATGCGAGCGAAACGGCTGTTTTAGGGAATTTGATGTTGCAAGGAGGGAATGCTTTTCTGCTGCGATCGAAACTTTTGCATGTGTGAACATGTTTTGAACTGTGGGCTACGTTCTGTGCTTGGGTTGCTTTCGTTTTCGTAATAGAATAAATATAATAAAAGTGAATTTGTTTGTTTTTATCAAAAATTAGATTTAAGTTAAAATTGGGTTTTGAAAGTGTAATGGAATGTGAAATCTTAATGTACGTTTTTCAAACGATTGATTTTAATTGAAAGCTGTAGCCAGATGTGTTTTAAAATACTGTAGATGCCAATATTATTTCATGTACCGTGGTTAAGTGAGAATGGTATTTCTAATAGAGAACATTTTAGGTATAAATGCGGGACGTGCTTGATTTATACGATTTCACTGTTGTACGTTGACATTCTCGTGGATGCCAGAAAATGTCACTAAAATGCGATTTTGTGAGGTGGTGCACAAGTGAAGATGTTTTGAAATTTTTGAAATTTCAAATGCTTTGTTATTCGGGAAAACGTGTTGTGACGATATGTTGTTAGTTGAGAACTATTCATCGCCAAGAAATGTCATGTTAAAACAAAACAATGAATTGAAGAGCGCCGAGCAACATAATGATAAGCTACACTGTTTTCAAAAATGACATATTTATATCAACTTTCCCTCAGTACTGTCTCTAGTTTGTTACCTTACCACTTCCTGAGTTTTCTAGAAAAGGGCAGCGTAATATAGAGAATTACCTTGTTGTTCATTGTGGTTCTTAATGGAGTTTACCAGAAAAACGGCTCTCTTGAACAATTTTTTAAAATGTGGCTTGTCATTATACTGTCCGAACCGAACCCTCATTTCTTAGACTTTCAGCATTTCGAAATTGAGAATTTGTTTAAACTCACTTCTCTGACGCCAATTTTGTACTTTCTTTTGCGTTACGACGTCACATTCTACGGCAGGACCTGACATTCAATCACGATAGGGTAATTTCAATCTTCAATGAATCTTGTGCTTTTAAGAAATACGCTCTTTCGCATTGAAATATACCCACAATAAAACCCCTAAAACGGCTAGATGACAAATATGAAGGTAGTATTAGTGTCGTCCAGTTCATCACTCTGGACTCGTTTGGCAGCGCTGACAGGTAGTTTTGGAGATAGGCGGGATCTCCAGGAGGTGCACCCTCACTCACCTGGCTGGGTGAGGGTGACGCGTGCTTGTCATTTGAGAGTTGTGTGGGTTTATATATATTTTTTTAGACGAACCGTGGCACTGATTGGTGTGGAGTAGCAGTAGCCTTAAAACCCCTCTGTTTGATCTTCTGGTAGTAAGTTCTGCAGTAGCACCTACCTAACGGGCACGTCTGAAGAATTGAGACAGAGAGGGAAAAGGAGGGGGAGGAAGGATAAAATGGCAATTGGTAGATATGCGTGCAAAGGATCCCTCGAGGGGATGGCGTATTCGGCGTGGGAAAAAGGGGCCATCTGTCAATCATGGGTGGCAACATTAGGTAACGAAATGTGTTTGGTGCAGCGCCCTGTATGTTTGTATATGTGTGTTTGGTGAGACTGAGCATTTCTATGTAAGTCGTTTCTATGATTTCTTTTGTCGATTCTTAACGTGTTGGTTTGTGTGTGTGTCTGTGTTCCTTATGGTCCATTTGGTGAAATTGAGTATCAACTTTTTCAACTGACTTTTGCATCGAACACACAAACGGTGTTGTTGTTATATCAAAGATTCACTACTGGTTTGTGATACTGGATTGTTCGTTTTGGTTTTTGTGTGCTAAATCGTCAACTGGGGCTTTGAATTTGTGCGGTTAATAAAATAAAATAAATTTAAAAAGGGCTTTTCTTTCCAAATGCACTAAAAGTTAGAAAATAGAATTTTCTTCAGCATTTTAAAAATCTTCTTGACACACATTACTAAAAATAAAAGCGTGGGCGCTTTACACTTGTTCTCTTAACTACTAACATTTTGAAACCCTTAACTACAAACACTCTATACTGTATTTAATTAGCTTTCAATTCCCTTACAGGTTCAACATTTACTCACATCCCCTGTCTAATAAGATTTAATTAACGTAAGCGCTCATGCTTTTAGTTTTAGTCATGTGTATCAAGAACATTTTTAGGATACTGAAGAAAATTTTATTTTCAAATTTTTATTGCATTTGGAAATAAAAGCCTTTTTTTAAAAAAGTTTTTTAATTCATTTCATTCAAATTGTTCTTTTCATTAAAACAATTGTTGGCTTTATATATCATATCTCAATCTAACGATATGTTGTATCTAACGACACTTTCTTATCAGCATTTTTAATGAATTCTACTTTTGACACTATTAATTATTGTGTAATGTTTTTTTGTTGGATTTTCAACTATTCGATAAGGCTGAGGTGTTAATTTTTGATAAATATAAAATCAAGCCTTATTCTAACGGTAGATATTCTAACTTGCACATTTCAATCTGCATTATTTCCGAATTAATTAATTTTTTGGCGCGTTATTAATTTTTTACTTATTATTGTTATTATGTAATGCTTTTTTATCGCCATTAACTATTAATAAAGCTAGGTTATTGATTTTGGTAAATAGAAAATTAAGAGACATTGTTAACGCCATAGAGTTCTCTGTCCTCATTTCTCAGTATCGATCCTTAGATTCTTATCTCTTCACTTTATGGCAGTGGTGGTTCACATAACTTCCCATTTTTTTTTCCAATTCATTTATTATTATGATGTTGATAACGATGATTCGCAAGATAAAAATCTCCTACTGTGTATGTCTCTTTTTTTTTCATATTATTATTTTTTTTTTGCAATTTTTTTTTCGCACTAAAGGATTTCGTCTTTTCACCTTGCCGCTTACATTCGGTAAATTGTGCAACCGGTGGACACACGGCATCACGTGATCCCCATCCATTTGAGTTGCGGGACGTTAATGATCACGAATACAACTATGATCTGGGACTATAAATTCGCAGATTAAGTTGGCTTGATCTGGTAGACAAGGCAGTTACACGACTTCTGTGAGACTCTTGTAACTGGCTTCAGGGTCTTTTTCTCTAAAAAAAAATAAAGTTTTTTTCATAGACATTATAACTTCATTTTAATTTGGTACTCCACATTTAAGAAACCAACAGTAGCCCCACATTCAGAACTTGGGAGACTTTTCCGTTATATTCTAGGGATCACAACTGGACCTTGAGAGCTCAGCACACCCTTTAGGTCTGGGGGCCCTTTCTTCTGTAATTTATTTCTATTTGCAATACGTTTGCTTATTAAGTTTAAGTGCTCGTGTTTATGCCATTGAAAATGTTATACTATAATGATTTGAGTTAGCAGTGTACAGAAATTAAATTTAATTTAATTTTTTATGGTATTCAACTACAAAGTAACCCATGCTGTAGCACGTGAATTTTTAAACTTTATTGTAGTGATTTTACGCTTATTCTTATTTTAGCTGATAGATACATTTTCGTGTTAAACACATTTGGGTGTTTCTAATTTGAATCCGAATTTCAACTTCCCGTACTACAGCACAGGTCACCATCTCTAGTACATTAATAATGTAGTTTGCTCAGTGTACTTATGCTAGGTAGGCTTTTCTTTTTAATAACTTGGTATTATTTTCAATACAAACTCTGAAGAATTTATTATTCTAGTTTTGTTCTTTATTTATGCCAATTGAAAATTCGGTACCATAAAAAAAAGTTATCAATGTGCAGAATTTCTATTTATTTTTTTCTTCATGTTTATCAATGTAGTTTTGCTCACAGCATTTCCCAAGTTGTTGTTGTTGTTGTTCTGTAAGAGCAAAAAACAAAACAAAATAGAATTTTTGCCAACCAAAATAGCCTACGGAAACTGAAAGTATAAATATAACCCCCCTCTTAAAAAAATATAGGCGGGAAGAAAAGCGACAAAAGGTTGGATAGGGACCTGCAAGGTTATGTTGAGAATAGTGTAGTGACGGTCACCAACGAGCCTCCCTGGAGCTGTTTGGCAAAAGAGCTACCGAGAGTGTCTGTCTTCTCACAACGCACGTGGGACTTCTTGTTCTTGTACCGTGTGCATTTGAACGAGCGATCAAGTTAATTGCAAAAACCCCTGAGGTCCATACTCACTGCTGTGTAGTTGAAAGTCATACCTGGGAAAAAGTTGAAGCAAAAGTTACATGTTGGGGGATTAAGCGCAACTTGGGGGACACATTTTTTTTCCCCGGTATGCTTGGGGTCACCCTAGAATGGAAGAAACACTTTGTTCTTGTTATCTTCATTTATTGTCTCCAACTTCGATGTTGTAACTTTTGAGAAGATGCGAAGTTACAACATATGGGGTTATGTTTTTGGAATTCATTATATACAGGAAGATTTATGCGAATTTCCCTTTAGAAGATTTCTTCATCGTGCGGCAAGAGAAAATCTTTCAGATGAATTATGTCATTAAATTTTAATTTATTTATCCGTTATGCGATTCCGTGCGGGGAAGCCACAACTGACTGGATGCTCTTGTAACTGTTGTTTTATGTCAACAATGTGCAAATACTGCTGAAAAGTTTCCATTTAATGCGAAATTGATTTATGTAATTTTCGATTGTTTATTTTTATGCAAAACTGGTGTGGAACTTAGGAGTCGCGTAAATCGAGGATTACCTATATACAGTATGACAAAAATGGTGCATTCTGGGCACTTATATTGTACTAGAAGTGGCCCGTGCCATGCACGGTTTTAATTGAAACAGGATTTGGATTTTTGAAGGGTTTTTTTTATCAAAATGTCGCTAGGTGTACCGCTGCATTGACACGTTCCGGACCATGCGTTCTCACAGAGATGAAGATAGACAGAGGCAACTGAAGACTTGGGCTATTCTTAATGAGAATTGGTGAATGTGCAATTCAAACCTTTTCATTGTTGAAAAGTATATAAAAAGTCGTGTTAATCGGAGAATTTTATGATTCCGAGAAAGTCATTTTCACTGGATCGCGTTATAACGAGGAATTTCTCCAATATGCCTTTTCAAAATCACGTGCCGACTAGCACGTTTAGTGAATTTGCGTTTAAAAAAACAAGTCATGTTTTTCATTTCGTCATTTTCTTTCACCCAGATCTTTAGTAAAGACTCAAAATGGAGGTAAACGGTTAAGAGAATTCTGTGCAAAGAAAAATATGTGGTGAAAAAAGCCGGAGAGAAAAAAAATTTGGTTTCAAAAAGGGTTTTGGTTGGATGCTGTTCGACAGCTAGCAATCATCGTAGTCATCTGCCCACAACCATGATTTATCGTTCTAAATTGAAGGTAGAAAGTTGGCGAAAGAAGATTTTCTGTTTCTGCTTAACGTTGTTGAAAAGTGTCTGGTAGCGAAAACAGATTCTTCTTCTTCTTCTTCTTCTTTTGGAATGTCTTCTTGACGAGATATTATCGTTTTGTAAATGGTCATTATCAAGTCCATTACCTTGGATCAACTGAAAGCTACGTGTCACGTGATCAGTCACAATTTTGGAAACATGTTCACGAAAATGATTTTCCGCAATTTTTCCGTTTTCTGACCATTGTACGTTTTCATGGTCCGATTTATTCAGGTTATAAAAATGAAATTCGGTTTACGATGTTTTTTCGATTTATGATATCAGAATTGCTACTATTATCATTGCTACACTAGGAGTTATTTATACGCTTTTAAATTAAGCTTTGCATGTGAGTGAGCTGGAAATTGAACGTATACTGGCATGTGGCATATCTACGGACGTTTATGATAGTATACTGTATATAGTCCAATGCACTAAAAATAGCATAAAGTGAGAACCGCATTAATCAAACACCGCATAAGTTCAAAATTCGTATATATCGAATCGAAAATGACAGAACTCGAACTTTTTCAAAAACTTGCCCAAAAATCGTATGCGTTACCGTACTCGAAGATCACATTAATTGAAATTCGCATGCATTAAAATTCGCATAAATCGAAACTTGCAGAACTCAAAATTGAAATTTCTTCGAATATCACGTTACTCAAAGATCACATTGATCTAAATACGCAGATAGAATCACTCAAAACTCGCATAAATCTAAATTCGTATACAGCTAAACTATATATATATATAAAGCTTATTCTTAGAAAGCTTTTTTAATCCACTTGATTTTATTGTACATACATGATCTGTATGCAAATTGTACAGAGTGATTCATAACATCTAAATATTGTCCAACTATATACAATGATACATACGACTTGGACAAAACTTACCTTGATGCGCGATGTATGAATCATACTGTAAAATTTGCATATAATTGTATGTTGGGTTAAAAACCACTCTATGAATATACTCGAAGCTTGTTGTCAATTCATGAATTGACATATGCATGAAACAAAATTTTAATGTCTTTTTATGGTAACATTGTACGTATTGGGGGTACGTAGATACATTAACTTGACTAAAAAGTTGCCATCGTTAAAAGGGGTTTTTTTATTCACTTATTTTTTAAGGGTTTTCTCCACCCAGTTAAAAAAGAAATCAATCAAACGGTTGAATAGCATTAATTGATTTAATCTTTTTTTCCTAGGAAATTCGTGAAAAGAACCATTTCACGAATTATTGGAAAAAATATTAATGCATGCATTTGAATAATTTTTATTTGCATAAATGTCACAATAATACAAACCCCTTTTTATAAAAAAAAATATATCGTAAAAATGTATGAATAGATTTAATTTTTTTTTCTCTCGGTTTACGATGTTTTGTATAAATGTTAACATCACCATATAAAAAGAAATTGATTTTTTTTTCTTCCCAACTTTTGTTGAATATACAGGGTGTCAAGTTTTATTGATTTTTTTTAATGTCATTTTTTTCCATATCCAAATTTTTTTTTTAATTGGTCTACAAAAAAAAACAAAATAACAGTTCATTTTTTGTTTGGAAAATTACAATAATTTCCGTGATGAACGTTCGGAATCAAAAGAAAAATGGTGGTTTGACATTTTTGTCTTCGTCACGAATCCCTTCATTTCATCTCAATTTTTTTCATGTAAGTGTTTTCTTTTTTATATATGTATTCAAATATGTACACACCCACTTTTTTGTGTTTTATTAATTTTCTCCAATTTTTTTTCATATCTCCCCTCACATTTTATTTTTTTTCTGTGTTATTTGTGAATCAATGCGGGTCTTGCACGATATTATCACTCATGCCCCCTTGTATTAGTTTTGGCAGTATTGATGTTGTACTTTGTGTTTTTGTTTTTACTTTTGGTATCATATGATGAGATAAAAATGATACAGTTGTAAGTGAAATGGTTCTCTTCGTTCAAAGCGACGTTTTATTGTTTACTTACATTTGAATCATGAACATATGTATTTTATCTAATCTAATCACATAATCTATAATCCTCGCGATAAATGTAGTTTGTACTTGGTTTCATTCTCTATTGTGTCTGAGAAATTGGTGTAGTAACAGGGGCTAGTTTTAGTTGAAATTGAAATTAAACATTTCAATAGATATAGATGAAAAATTAATTATTCATGAATCCCAAGTACTGCTAATTTAGCGAATAACTTTTTGTGGCAAACAGAATCGAAAGCTTTCGATAAATCCAAAAAGATGGCGACTACATAATTCCCTGTACTTATCGCGTAAGTGATATTCAAAAAACCTATATGAGCCGTTCATAAGCCAAAGTGATTAAGTTCACAAAACAACAAGTAAATTAAAAATGTTTTTTAAGCATACCCTTTATATACCCTACTGTCATATACAGATATACTGTAGATACATACATAATGCAGAGAATTTATTTTCGATTTATGCGAATTAAAATTTATGCAATCTTTGTTATTTGTTATTCAATTTATGCATGTTTTGAGTAGTTCCATTTTTTTTTGGTTTTTGCACGTTTCCATTTATGCGAATTTAAGTTTATGCGTAAGTCGATATTTGACTTATGCGAGTTTTGATTCCATTTTTTGATTTATTTATTTACGTATGCGAGTTTTTTTACATTGAACTTATGCGTGTTTTTTATTTATTCGATGACTTATGCGGTTCTCATTTTATGCGTTTTTTTGCTAAATTTTACTATACAGTTTATTTTTATAAACGATTGCAGATGGCAGTTAAATTCTAAATTCACTCAATCACAAGTGAAGCTAATATTAAAGAGTAGAAAAAAACTGAGAAAATTGAAATTTATTTTCCATTGACCTAAATGTAAAACAAAAACTTTTTTCAAACCAACATTGTAGAACATGTTATTACACATGTGTAGCTACTATGTTTGAATTATAAAAAGTTCATCACTAATCAATTGATAAAATGTGGAAAAATTCAAAAAGTGAACTTTGTCTTGTGAACGGCTCATATGATCCTCGTTTAACGTAAGCTTTTCTTGGTCAATGAAAATCGCGTTAAACGAGGAATGATAAGGATTAAGGACTTTTTTTGTTGCGATTAACTTAAAATAGGTGGAGAAAAAAAAATATGAGATAGTCTCATTTGATCAATGACAACTTTGGCGAGGTATTTAAATGGCAATAGTAAGTTGGTTTTTTCCCCTTGAGTGATTTTTTTTTACCATCCTCCATATTACATTGTTACCACCTTCTACATCAGTGATGATGACAGTTACGATATCCCCCCCCCCTTCCGAAAAAAAAAGATCTATTGAGAAAGTGCATTGTTTTCACTCCGCCCACCTTTCTTACTACTACTACCACCACTTGATGAAGATTGCAAAAACAAGCTTTCGAGTCCTTCTTGACATGAATAAAACACAACATGTTGGTGCTGTGACCAGGATGGCTTTTTCCCAATCTGTGCTTCCATTTTTGCCAATGACGTCATTTGTTGGTTGGGGCCTTTTGATGTGACCGACACTGCAATCCATTTCCAACGGGGGGAGGGGGTAATGTGGATGTGAAAAGAGCAATTGCGTACGCTACACACACAAGTACTCAACTCACCAAGAGAGAGAGAGGGGAGGTTCTGGATAATTTTTTTGTTGTCCTGGTGTATGTGCCAGGTAGGTAGGTCCTGCTTGTTTTAATTGGTCGTATTTCAGACTGTAATAGCAGCTGCACCCGGGGACTCTTTCGCACCTCCACTCAACCCTTGGGTCGATTTGTTCGGATGAGTATCACGTCCAGTGTCTGTCTGTATGTCTGTCTGTAACCCTTAATTGTCCCCTTTTTATATATCTATCTAGGATCCATCTTTCGTGAATAATTTACGATCAAAGGGGGGGTTTCCCATTTTCACCTGCTAGTAGTACCATATTTTATTTTTTGTTTTCCAAAAGGGGGGGGTGAAACAGCCCTCCCAAGAAAGTTTGTGTCGATGATAGGAAATGGACAATTTGATGGTCAATTGTCGTTTTTGGTGTTGTTTTATTTTATAAGGGTGAACACCTGTTATTTCAATGGTGGCCATGATTTTTTTTTGTTGTTAGTTAATATAATGGACTTCTTCTTCCCATCTCATTATCCACAAACAAAAAAAAGAGTCTGGATAATGAGTTTGAAAATTGGCTCTTCAATTAGACAATTGATTGTGAATGAGGATGAAACTGTTGATAGTTTACCATCACGTGCTGGAATTGTATCTTATTGAAATGAACGTTTTTGTTGATGTGTTTCTATATGTATGTATATATATATATATTTTTTGTGTGGTAATATATTTTTTTGTTGTTTTGCAATTTTTATGGTTTTAACGTGCAGTCGAGTGGCTTGATTACCGTTATTATTTTACAATATTTGCGAATGTCGTGTGTAAAATGGGAAAATTCCGAAACTTATGCCAGCAAAAGTGTTAATGATTATGTTATTAGTGTTTAGTTTTATATTTATATATGGGCTATATAAAATGAAGTATGTTTGTTTTATTTTTCTAAATCGTCATGATAAAGTAGCTGATTAATCTGTATATTTTTTTTAATGCTTTTTATTGCCAATAGGGTGCCAAATAACACTTCCTTGGTGTGCTTCCATCCAAATATTTTCACTTGTATTAGGTTACCAATAAAGTTCGTGCTATATATGTTGTTATCTAAGTTATCCTTCCACTTGCAGAAGTAACAATTGAAAATCTTGCACGAACTTTTTTTTTCGGGTTATTAGAATCGTCGACCAAATGCACACTTGTCGAATAACATTAAACATTATTGATCATGTTCGATTTATCGACTGAGCGGGGGAAGGTTGAATTTTTCTCAACCGATAATGGTTGTGAAGGGTGAAAAAATACCCAGTGTCGCAGGTGGCTATTTTTAGTGGTCAAGGGGGAGCATCTGCTGGACTAATGATGGGAACAATTTATCAGGGAAAGGATTTTGTGTCTTCTCAACAAATTTTTTTTTAACCCTCTTTGGGTCAATACTGACCTGAAAGAGGTGCAAATGATGAGTCGGGGCAAAATATGGATTTTGTGCAAATAATTTTTTTTTTGTGTTTTTTGTGAAGTGTGTCAAACTATTTTTCGTTATTTCTTTGTTTAATATATAATTTCACAATTTTTTAAATTAATTTTTAATTTGAATAATTAATCTTATTTTTTATTATGCTCTTTATATTAGCTTTACTTGTGAGTTTGAGAGTAAGCTGGGAATTGAACGTATACTATCTACAGTCGGTATGAGAATATATTGGTCTATACACTATAGACCAATGTACCAAAAACGCATAAAACGAACACCACATAAATTCTTCGCAAACGAAAAACGATATAAAGAAATAAATCGATAAAAGAAAATCGCTTATATTAATAAATCGAAAATTGCAGAAATCAAAAATGGAATTACTCAAAATTCACATACATCGAATATCGTATCACTCAACGGTCGCGAAAATAAATCAAATCAAGGACACAAATGCTTTTCAAGAATACGTTTTATGCGAATTTAGAATTATGCGATGTTTCAGTAATTTGACATTCGATACATGCAAGTTTTGAGTGATATTATTTTCAAAAGTTTCGATTTATGCGAATTTTGATTTATACAAATTCATGCAATTTTTTGAATGAATTGTTCGATTTTATGCGAGTTTTGAGACTGGTTCCATTTTGGATTACTGCAAGATTTAATTTTTGCAAATTTTAATTGATGCGATCTTTGAGGAATTCTCGATTCATGTTTTGTGTAATTTCATTTTTTGATTTATGCGAATTTCAAATTTATGCGAATTCGATTTGCGCGATTTTTCATGCTCACTCACAATTTAAGTTAATAGAAAGGGTATAAAAAATATTTTTGACCGATCACCACCTCACAGTGACCACGAGCCAATGAAATAAGGGACAGAATAGAGGACAAATCAAAATAAATAATGGTAGAGGACAGCCCGGTGAAATAAAGGACGTATGGTCACCGTATTACCTTGTAACGAGATATATCTTTCCAGACGCTCGATATATGCTAAATGATTTCGATAGTATGCGATTTGTGCGGTTGTGCAAAATGTCTTGTTGTACTCCACAAATTGATTGGTCACTAATGTCATTATTTTTGTGTCTATTTTCTTTGTATTAGGTACCGAGTTGTTAAGAAGTTAGCCCGGGTCACACCAGCCAATCAAACAGAACTTTTCAATAGGATAACAAAACACACATCTATATATATTTATCACCCAATCATCTTTTTGTTTTGACAGTTTTTTTTCTACTTAATTTCTTGAATTTTTTTGTTCGTCTTGGAAAAAACATGGACTATCTTTGGTATTTCACCTGCTTTTCCAGTTTAGGTTACCATCTTGTCGATACAAACCATTCCACGACTTTTTATCATTTTATCCCTAGCTTTTAACTTTACCCCCTCCCAAAGAAGTATCTAGTGCAACTTTTGATTATTATTTTGTGCAAGTTTTGTTTTCGAAATTATTCAAAGTTGTTCTTTTTTGTGATATTTTCCGTCATTTGAAGATGAGTTTGTTTATTTTTGGACTTTTCGATGACTTTTCAGACTTTGCCTTCAGTTTTATTTTTTGAAGTTTTGTTGTGTTCACTTTGTGTTTTTCGGAACAGCAAAAGTATATTTTTGTTTCGATGTTTATGTATGTTTAAACCAAAATCCATTTTTTGCAACAACAGCAAAAATGGTCAACATATTATTGTTTCTTAGTTTGTTTCTTTTGCTTCATATAATGCATTTTATTATATTTTGTTGATAGTTTTTCTTGTAAATCGGATTGGATATACTGTATTGCAATATACATCGGAGTCGCACTTTTTTATAGCTCTATCACGAAATATATTGGTCAACAGGTGTAAGCTTTTAACTATTTTTCTTTGCTGAAGCCAAAAAAAATAAGAAGAGATAACATATAATAATTTAATGTACACAGACTGTAGTTGAAAATTGTACTATTTTATTAGTGATTGTACAAATTTTTCATCGAGAGTTTATATAAGAAGGGGGAAAAAGTGTTTTGGGTGATTGAAACTTGTTTGAGAATACCAACTTTGTGTCAACACTGTTGAAAAAATTTGCAAAATGTGAAGCAAATTCTGAGTTTTTTGTTATTTATATAAATCTTAATGTCCGTTTTATTTAAAATTTATGATACACGTTGTTTTGTTACCATATGCACAAACAACTTTGTTTTGGTGGATATGACAAATTTTGAGTGGAAAAAAAAAACAATGAGAATTTCATAATAAAACGATTTTCCTGGTTCTTTTGACTTGATTTTTATGCATATTTTATATTAAATTAAAAAATGTTGTATTGTTGGAGAATTTTTTAAAATTAATTTAAATATTTAGCCTGCACCTACTGGGAAAATTATTCAAAATGCGATGGGAGTCTGATACATGACTTTGAGAAGGACAGCCAATCCCGTTAAACGTTTTATTTGGTTGCTTTGGTTTCTGAAACTTAAAGTAATGTCTGATTGGTCAATTATGGTGTAGCTACATGGCTATGTTCACGTTGGACGCTTTTTAGCTAAAAACCCTCATAAACGTCCAAATATAGTCGATAGCTAATATAGGGTCTATGTAAATTAAAGACTTATCGACTATCTCTGGATGTTTTTAAGTGAAACAGTCCAACGTGAACGTAGCCCGTATGTGATGCTTAGTCTTTTGTTTTGGCGAAGTATGAAATAACTTGTATAAAATTGTTTGTTTAGTTGAAATTTTTGTCTAAGAAAAACTTTTAAGTCTAAATTTAAACTTAGCCTGAATGTTTATCTTAACATAACTATGTTAATTTCATACGTTGCCTAATTCGGCATTGTATACAATGCCAATTGTGTACAGGCTATACATTGCCTGTAACACATATGAGGCGGTTATTTCACAAGTGGTGTAAGTCCAACGAGTTCAGTATGTATTCAGAAACCTAAGACTATTTTGTTTGATAGTGGTACCTATAGATTTCCACACCTACTATCACAAAGTCACCCATTAGCACAGCAAGTATTGAGAATTTTTCTGTTTTGCACTATATATATAACCTCTGTTTTCTCATACTGGGTTAAAATAGACTTACACCACTTGTGCACTAACCGCCTCATATATTAGATATTTTTCTTAAAACTTGAATTTTGGTCTCAAATGTAATGGAATTTGGTATTGAAGGCTTCTCGTCTTAGGATGAAGAGAGTACAAAGATAAAGGTAAGTACTAAGATTTTTATTTCAAATTATCATAGGCTTCGCTTTATCATTGGCTCACTGGTGAGTGACTTGGGTGTGAGATGAGACTTAAGGCGATATCTGGTAAAAGATACTGGCCGATTTCAAAATACGCATTTATATTAGTTTTCTATACAATTTGTTTTTAATGTATTGGTATATCACAACCATGAAGCCAGTATGGTTTGGAATTGTTTGTCCCAAAATACTGTATACCATGTGCTTTTTAAAAATTAAAAGTACGCCACCTAACACAATACAAAGATAGTGGCAGCGTGAATTTTACGTTTAATCCAAAAAAAATTCACTCATCAATTCATTGTTGCAATAATTGTTCAAACCTTTAAATTACTCATCCACTGGTAAAAGCAGCACTGTTTTCCCTTGGTTTCTTTGGTTTGTTACTCCCCCCCCCTGATGATACTATCCAGTTTCGGAAAGGTTTGCTGCACTTCTCCATGGTGCGATCTACCACCCTGCCAACTTTCAGCTTCGTAGAGCTTACGGTTTTTCTTCAAAAAATGAACAACACACACCAACTCACAGTACATTATTTTTTTATATAATTGTTCCCCCCCCCTTCCCGAGGACTTGTTTTCTCGCAAAAGTTGACGCTGATTAACGCTCGCACCTTGATGACACTGTCCACTTGTCAAATATTTATGCCCCTCCCCTTCCTTCAGAGTGCAATCTAGCACTTTTCCGAATTTCAGCTTCGTAGGCCTTACGGTTTCTCCGCAAAATAATGAACCATACACAACCACTATACTCTATCCCAAATTAGCTGGCACAGAATTTGCTTGAGGCAGCCAAGGGGCGAGCTAGGTGATCACACAGCAACTGAGAGGTACGCTCGTCAACCATTGGCTGATTCATCTCGCTGCCTCAAATTCTGTGCCAGCTAATTTGGGATAGAGTATAACAGTAAATTTTCACTTATATAATTGTCATACCTTCATGACAATTTCGGGTGCACCCTTCTGGGGTGTCATCTAATGGCCTACCTAGTTTCAGCTTCCTGCGCGTTCTGGTTTTCGCGTAATTTTTGGACAGGACAGAGGAGTGCATAAAAGTCATGGTGGCTTTTATGTTATAGTAGATGGTATATGCTGTTTACTGTATATAATTGTACATTTGCAATGTATATGTGCACAAATACATATTTATATAAAGTACAATATTATGTGACATTTAATGTATTATATAAAGTGTATAAAAATCTCGCCTACACACAAAGTGAGTTTGTTTTTTCGCACTTTAATGTCATGTATAATATTCGACTATTATTACAGGTCTGTATTTTTGTTGTTCGATAACCCCGAACCTCGACCAATCAAAAACGTGCTTTTACTTGAAATGTCGTTAAGCAACGAGCGCGCACTCCAAAAAAATGTAGAAAACTTTCTTTAAGCAATTTTTTATGCTCCCAATTCTTTGTTTTTTTATTGCATCGGAAAGTGTTCGGGTTTCCTCGTCAAAGTGAAAAATTTTCCTCATATCTTTTTTTATTATTATCATTGCGATGGACATGCAATATGGGGCAAATATAATTAGGGAAGATTATCAGAAGAGAAAATGGTCGACCCCTTGACCTCGATTAATTGAATTTGTTCCAGAGATGAGGTGGGCTTATGACCCACTGCTGTCGACTTTGATAGACCACGATGTACACTAAACGATATCTTAAAAAAATAAAATCTCAAAAAAAAAAAATTTTTTTTAGCTAGAAATTGTTTCTGACACCATTTCATTTCTATAACTTTGGAATTAAAATTTTTTGCCTAATTCACGGATTATGAATTTTTTTGCATTGTGTTTGTGTATAAAACTAAGATTATATACTTTATATAAGAAAGGTTCATTTGAGAAACTTGTTTCGAAAAATTTCTTTCTTTGACCTCACAATAATAAGATAGAAACTATTTCTTTAACGGAGAAGCCGCTTGGGTATACGTTTCGGTTAAGGCTACTGTATATACAGTAATAAACCAAACGAAAATATGTTATTTTCATGAAGTTTTTTTTAACTAATCTAAACTGGTTCGGTTTTTATCACCCTCTGTTTTGAGATCTAAGACTGAAGAATTTCTTCTCAGGTCTGAAGAATACTAGCATTGAGGTCCTCAACATTTTTCAACTTTTTTACATTGGAAGTATTGTAGAAAGAAGAGAGTCGACGTTTTGTCAACTTTTTTTGGGAGGTATGTGATTTTCAAACAGGCATAACTCATCTCCAAGTGACAGTAGAAACATGAAATCATCATTTTAATAAAGAGCATGAAATATACTTCGTTGCGACCACGTAGCTCGAACCATTCGATAGTTATCTATATTAAAACACCCTCATGCCTAACTACTAGCACCGTTAACGGCCTCTCGGTTAAAGGAAAAGTATGATACCTTGTTCTATGAAGAAACGTCATTTAGACTAAAAATTATTAATATAAAGAAAAAAAGCCAACAACGTAATAAGCGTTTCGTGTTTCGAGATATGCGAGATAACGGGCCCTAAGAAGTTGAATGATAATTTGGTTTGTTTTCGGTGTAAAGTAAGTTTCGAGAAGACAGCTCGTAACTCTTCGCTTGGCCAGCTGTTAAACTGGTGATTCAGTCATGCACACTTGAAAGTCGAATGTCTGAGGGTCAGAGTTCACCTAAACACCCTCACTAACCTCCCCCCTTTACTGAACGAACGTTTTGTACCGAATTGAAGGGCACGAGGGCAGTTTTCTATTAACCGAGAAGCCGCTTGTGGCTTTAAGGTACCGGTATAAGGCCTTAGCTTTGGCTAGATAAAACAAACAAAACCTTATTAATTTTATGATTAATGATAAATATTATTGTTTTATTTTTTAACTAATCTAAACAGGTATCTACGCCCATAGACTTCACTTTAGGTTAGTTAAAAACAACAATCATGCCTAACCGCTAGCGAAACAAGCGGTTTCTGGGGATTTTCAAAATTTGAGATTGTTTTTTGATTTATCAAAATGCTGGTCTCAGATTTATGCGAGTTTATTAAAAGCCGGTCTCCGATTTACGCGAGTTACTTAACGCGAAAATCTCGAATATATCGAGAGAAAAAGGGCTTAGAATAGTTTGTGTACCACCTCCAAAATCGTAAAATAGCACGATTTTCTTTAATGTAAAGAGAATATGAGATGCGCATATTAGCGAAATCGCATAAGAAACTCCTGTTCTTTGTTTGATTGTTGATTTGATTTCATTTTATGTTTTATTGTATTTATAGGCTCACATCTTGTTGCTTCATGCTATAATGGTTCAGTTCTTGTTTGATTTTATCACGAAGTGTTTGGCACAATGGATGCAATCAACGCATTAAAGAAACAACTCTGCAGTCCAAATCTTATTCAATAGATTCTTACTGAAAGTTGAACGCGTTTTTACTGATTTGGTTATATCTTGAAAACTTTCTAGTTTAAACACTGATTTAACCTGCACCTATTTTTGGCACAATGGATATAATAAAATAATATGTAAGACATTTGAAGCTTAAATGTTATTAATTAAATTTCTTGCTTAATGCGATTTCTTTCTTTGAGGCTCAACTTGCTTTATTCATTCAAAATTCAGCTCGTGTTTCATCTACACCTGTATGGCACAATTGATGCAATTAACATAAACGTTTAATAGTGATTCATTTTATGCGATTATTTCGTTTCTTTGGTGAAAACCTAATTTTTCGATTTCAATTTCATTCAATGATTGTGTTCCATCAATAATCTCCATCAACCATTGTGTTCCGTCACCACTTCCATTATCTGGCACAATGGATTGCAATTCATTCAAAGCGAAAACAACAATTTGAATGTTCAATAAAATAATTGATTTTTTGATAGTTTTGTTTGAAAAAATATATCACACAACTTGTCCAATGTACTTTTGTTATCTGGCGCAATATCTGGCACTTCAAACAAAAATGCAATAACTTGAATTTCAATACTCTTCAACGAAGTTTTTAACGATCATGACTCATGAGACACTTCTATCAGGGAGTTTTCTACTTCTGTGATTTTGCTATTATGTGACGAGAGAGATCTTCTTAGATGATACAAGAAAATTTTGCTATTTTTGCCATTCAGGGCACTGATGCACAAGTGACATCGACCAAGTTTTACGACATTGTGCGATTTTTGATTTATGCGAAATTTGAACCCTCAAAATGAACTATCGCATATATCGAGGAATACGTGTAATCATATTTTTTACTTCATGTAAACAAAATTGGCCTTTAACGAGGTTCTGCTGATTCTCGCATTAATTCCCTTGGATGACCTGATCTTGTGCTCTTTGACTTGTGACTCAAAAAGAAAATAAAACAGATGGCGCCACTGTCGAAATGCTTAGAAACTAACCCGACAAGGGTGAAGTTCTTTAGATATTCCTTAGTAATTTGGTTAATCTCAGTTTCCATATCCCACCCGCTTTTTATTCTATATCAGGTTGTTTGTTGTTTTTTTCTCACTTTATGGCCCTCGGTTTCGCGACGGGGGGGATGCTTTATATTTATAGGGTAATGGTCTTTTCTTGGTGTTGTGTGCTGTTAGTTGATGTATGGCAGTAATTTCATTTCACTCTTCTTGTAGAATGGAATTTAGGCGATTGGCGTTGCATGAAAGAGCTCTTTGTCAATTGACGATCAAACCGAATATAAATTTACAACTCTTCACTCAGCTTCTCAGTTGACTGTGATTTTCTTCGAATTAATTGCTGCGTAGAACATGGTTCATGATCAAGACAGAAAGTTGAATTTGTTGTTGTGGAATATTTGTCAGTTTTTTTAGATAGTATGTGTTTGGAATAATCATCCTTGATGAAAATTATTATTCGAACTTTGATTTTTCGCACTGTTTGTACATTGAATCCGGTTATTGTGATCACTTTGGTACTAGAGCTTTTTGATGACAATAGCCGGCTGATAACATTAAACAATGCATATACAATATTACACTATATAGTATCTTGGGACCTACTGATAATGGTAACAATAGCTGATTGGTAACATTATAGTGATTATAATAACCGTATTCCACTGTATTATAAACATTGTTTGAATACGTATGAACAGGTTCGGACATAAAGCGAAGTTTAATTTAACGTTAAGATACTTCTGCACAGTTTAAAACATGTTATGAACAAGTTAAAACATGTTTAAACAAGTTCTAACATGTATGAAGAAATTAAAACATGTCTGAACAAGTTCCAACATGTTTCAACAAGTTTTAAGATACAAGAAACAAGCTTAAACATGTAATTCAAACGCAAGTTTTCAAGTGTTCTAGCAAAGCGAATTCAATATAAAAGAGGTTTCATTTGTCTCATGAAAACCTCATTAAAACCAGTGATGCACATTATAGTGCACTGTAAACTGTTTTCAATTATCCAGCTATGGGATAACCAGTTATGTTCATGTTGAATGAGAAAAGTTCAAAATGAACTTGAAATAAAACAACAGCATCTAACTTTTATAAATCTAATACCTGTGAAGTCATTTTAATTGAGGCATGTAATACTATATACTGGTATGCCTGCAAGGAATAACCGTTGTTTTGCGGCAACATCATAAAGAAATGTGGGAGTGTGGCTATGACGTCAGTTTAATGGCGCACTTGCGGTGGACAGAGTCGTTTCCGCCTATAACCAATTTTTGGTGTTTTACTTTTCGGCATTGTAATCAAATTATAATGCT
>JAQIWH010000172.1:0-66293 GCA_034695005.1 Cryptops parisi
TTATTATACATCCCGTTGGGACAAAAGAACAATACAAGGCATTAATTAAATTGGTTTGAAAGATTAAGATATTAATTGCTATAGGTGATATAACACAAAACGAAGATTTTGCTTTTGTATAGAAGAAAAGTAAATACGGTTTTCTAGCCAATCTTATCGTAATTCTAATTAGACATACTCTCCAAAGTCTAAACTCCTATGGGACGAAATAATTTTAAGTAAAAATTAAATAAAATGAAGTGACCGTTGGAGCGCTAGGTTTAATTTCATGACAAATACCGGTAGTTTATTAATTTATTTTCTTCAACTTGCATAATCCGTTGGGATCAATTGCATAAAATAAATAAGAAAAAAGATCAGCAAAACAAATGACAAACAATAAACATTAATATACAATATGTATAAAATTAACATAGCTTAATGATATAAAGACTTATCAAAAAACCTAAGTTGAGATAGAATAAGACTTGTATTTGTAAATCTATGCAGCCATAAAGTTGATTGACTCCACTTGAAAAGGTTATGAGGGTGACATTTAGATAACGTATCAGTAACTATATGGTCAACCTGAAATTAATAAGTATTTATAGATCGGGTATCAAAATGGTGAATAAAGGATAGTCCGATTTTTTAGAACCGATTTTTAGAACCGATTTTTTAGAACCGATTTTTTTTTAGAACCGATTTTTTTTTGGGGGGGGGGGAGAGAAAGTTCTACCTGAAATATTATGACGCATATGTCTAAAATGTTATTTTATTATTATTAAACAGTCACATGAGACCACGAACGAATACATAAAATAGATGTAGGCCTTAATACTGCATAGTGTATGAAAAAGGTTAATACCAAAAAAAGGAGAATAAATGGCGGTTATCGTGGTAAATCAAGCTTCAAATGAGTGTTTAGATTAAAAAATGCATCATTTAGTCGTCTTTGCCTCCTTGTTTTTCATGAAAACATCCATACAGCATTAAACACCTCAATGAACTTAACATGTAGAAAGTTGAAATTCCCCCCCCCCCCATAAATCTACCAATGGTCAAGATACTTCTTCGAACCTGCTGTACGCAATGTTCTTCGAAGAACGTCCATCAGTTCGGTGTGAATAATTTTTAGCGAAAATAGTGTTCACCTAACACTCAATTCCAGGAATAGGCCGAGCCTGACAAAACGCGTACGACTCGATAACGCCAACGAGAAAAAGAAAACAACGCTATTTTGGGCAGAAACTGAAAGTACGTCGTCGAACGAACAAGGTGTTTCACCACCGCCCACTCGGTTTCATCGCTGTCGCCTAGCTTTCTAGTCGAAAGGTAACAAGGCCAATGAAGACCTTCTCCTCCTCACCAGGTAGCGACCGCCTCTTTTGTTCGTCCACCGACCCGACTTGCCCCCCGGGGCCCTCGACCACCATCTATCTATCTATCTTTCTCCCTCCCGACAACGGCCAACCAACACCATCATCGATCGCTCGGTCTCTCTGTCTTCTTTTTTCCTTCCCTTTCTATTTTCCCGTCTCTTTATTCCCCCCTCCCATCCCTTTTCCCTCGTCTTTACCCTTTAGTCACCTACATATTCCCGCAGTTCACACAAGAAAATCCTACAAACGTCCCTAACCATCGAACCGAAGGGAAAGAGGGTAGGCCTGACGAGCTTAGCGTTCCATTTTTAGTTGGGTTTTTTTTCGTGCTTCGTGGAAGGAAAAAAGCGCTCTCGTCGTTTGTTTTTAAACAACGAAGGTGAAAGAAAAGCCATCAGCTTCGTCTCCGATCGATGACCACATTTTCGTCCTCTGCATCGTCGTCATCCCCCCTCTCGCACAGTTTCTTCCTCGCGCGTGTTGCCCGGAAGCGACGTCCTTCGTGATGGCGGAGTCGGCCGTCCGTCGGTCCGTCCAGTTTTTCGATACAAAGCCATCGGGGCGAACCGAGCGGCCGTAATAAAGCGGCGCCGACAGCCGAGTCCTCCTCCTCTTTCTACCCTCACTACTACCTGTCAATTGCAAGTTCGATAACAAAGGCAAACCACCTGAAAACGTGCCCCCGCTTCTTGACGATCGATCGTAGCCCATGGATTCTGCAGCCACGACGCATCTTGTAAACAGAGCCAACGAAGAAGAAAAACCAAAAGGAAAAAAAAAAGAAAGAAAGGGGGGGTGAAGAGGAGGAGGAAACGGTGATAAAAGTTCAGCATCCGGTTGCCTAGCGACGCGGCTGACAGCCGCCGCCCATCAGATTTACGGTTCGGTCGCGCCGAGAGGCGGAGCCCCTCACCACGACTGCCAACAACACTCCACCGACGGATTGACAACTTGCACGAGGTGGGCTGACGTCCAAACGAAGAAGGAAGGTGGGAGCGTGCGACGACACTTTCTCGAACATGCCGATGAAGACAATGGCGAAATAGACTCTGTGGTACCAACAAGAAACGATAAAAAAAGTTAACCTTCGCTCTCCGCGAAAAACGATCGGCAACACTATCCTGCCCATACATCATGACGACGAGAAAAACGACGTGGTCACCGTCAGCGACCGTCACGACGCGCCTAACAAGAAAACAAAATTAAAAAATATTTTAAAGTCATTGAGATGACCATTCCCGGTGTTCCCAGTGGGAAGTATTCGTGAAGATCATCCGCACAAAACGCCCCCTTCAGCGCTCTGAAGCTATAGTATAGTCCAACAACAACAAAGTTCCAGAAAAACTACTTTCACTAGCTATTTCGTGCACCATTCGACCAATTTGACACTCTATAAACCGAACGTAGAATAAAGCAGCCAGGTCTCCGGTTGAGTTCAACTGGTTCAACTAAGGGAAATCTCGCTAATGCTACTGCGATGGCACTTATCAACATCCGCCCCTTCCACTTTGGTCACGCAGTCGCTGAACCACTTGGTTCACCACGTGTCTAGACGCGAGGTTTCATTCGCAAGGACCTCACTAGCATCGATCGAACTACTTACAAACTACTTTTCGCATAGTGCAAATTCCTGCCTACAACGTGTTATTCCCCACCGACTTCGGCAGGAAGACTTCCGGTTTTGTACGTCGCTAGAAACTTTAATTTTTTTTAAAATTTAATTTAATTTATTTACAAATAACAGGGTTCAACATATACAATTTATAAACTTTTAGATAAACAAACGGCATGTTATATTCGTAAGGCCACCCAGTCGTAAGGTTAACCTATGAGTGCTTCGCGAGACCACCACTCTTGTCAAGTTTCTGACATCGAACGCACCACTTTAAGTTTAAACGACACCGAGATGGCAAATTTCATCCCCAACCCTTTTTTCACTTTCTCCGAAAGAAAGAAGGCGTTCCGCCAGAGACAGTTGATCTGCCCTCCCCATTCAACACAAATCAATTTCACTACCTATTACTTGGGCTGAAGGAGAAGGGGAAGAGAACAATCCATTTTGACCCTTGACCTCGTCGCACGCCACATAAGATAGACCAACGAGGAGTCATTTATTTTTGGCGTCACAACCGTTCGTGGAGCTGCTGCTTACCTACATCTAACGGATTCAATACTTTTATTTTTTACATTTTTTTTTCACCTTTACCCATGGTAACGTTAAAGACAGAAGAAACTGTAGCTGATACAGTAAACGCTAGTACGGTGACACGATATTTAGGCACACAGACTACATGACGTGTTTGCATCGAAGTGAATGTCAGCTTATTTTGTTATCTTTTCGTTTTCTTCTTCCTCCGTACGCCCACGAGTCGCTTAGGTCGAGTTTCACGCCGGTCGCAACTAGTCGTTATTTTTCGAAGAAAACATTCCATTCGAGACAAGGCTTTAAGCTTACGCCAGATAATGGCGAGTGGAAAAAAGAAACGGCCCCCGAGAAAGAAAAATAAAAATGAAAAGAACGGCTGGCGAGAGGAAATGTTTACCTCTTCCAACCGAGAAGAAAAATAAAAACCAACAAGTCGACTACACGTCCTTCGTTTTTACGCTCGACATGGAACGAAGAAGGTTGTTTAAGTCCAAATGTTTCCGCCAATCGGAAGAAAAGAAAGCTCTCCTTTTCTATTTGCCTTTGTGTTTTGTTTTGTTTTTTTGTTTTTATTTTATTTCAACCTCCCCTTTTTCTCTCGTCCTTCTATTTTTTCCTCTTTTCCGGAAGTCGTGTTCGCGAGGGAACATAAAATCACTTCCCGTCCGACGGATGTATTATTTTGAAAACAGAAAAAAAAAGGTGAAACAAGGAGGGGGTAAGTGGTACGCGTTTCCTTTTTCCACATCATCATCAACAACAATAATAGTAATAACCGCTACTCGTCGTCGAGTGTACTCCTATCACCGAGAAAGGAAGTGCGTTTTGTTGGCGCGCCACAGGTGTCGGCCGCGCAGCGGGGGGACCCCCCTCGACCGAGGCACGAGTAGTAGTTGACATGAAAATGACTCCCATGATGGACAACATCGAAAAAAAAGTGAGTAAAACAACACAAGAAAAAATAAATAAAAGCTCGTCTTATTTAGGCCCGACCAACGCGTTCCAAAAAAAAAATCGACAAAGAAAAAAAAAGATGAAAAGCAAAGGAGAGCCGATAGTCACGACGATAAAACGGCGACGTTATGGGTGACGTCATCCTCAGCTCCGTTTCTTCGTCGTCGTCAAGTCTTAATCTCTTCAACGACGGGCCACTGACGGGTCGCGTGTTGGTCAAGCTCGGTCGTTCCACTTTGATGCTCCGCGAGCTAAGCTCCCGTGTCGGCGCCATCTTTGGGACGACGTCGATCGTTCTCGACCACTCGCTCTGCCTTTCGACGGAAATTTCTTTCGAATCGTCGCCACCTCGAAGCCATGTCACCCGAAGTCGTCTAAAAAAAACTCTTTCGTTTAACGTTCGAAAACCCACCCTCGAGTCAGTTAGAGTTCAGTGATCGTCGTGTGCTGGAAGAGGTAGCATCGTTAGTGTCGCTCACACACTCCCGTGTTCTTCCCAAGAAAATGAGCGTCGGTGAGCCGAATGAACGGCCTCATGGGGAACATCGACGGGCTCCTCGGGGGAAATTTCCATTCGACTCATGTTAATTGCGATCGTTTAGCCACCGTTTTGCTCCCGTCCCCGCTGACGAAACGGAGCATTTCGTCCGTCACCGGTCCTTGTTTTTCGACACACGATCACCACGACGATTCGCGGCAGGAGATAAAATATTCAACTCTTAATTAGCCCGCGGTGGGTGGTGTAAAATAAACTTGCCTCGGCCAACAACCAACTCGTTTGGCTTACTGTTGAACTTGGGTCCTAATGGAGCCGATTAAGAGAGCAATTACGCCACACCGCTTCATAAACAATGCAACGACGGACTCTTCTCCACTCGGTCGACTTTTCCTATCCGTGGACTCGAGATATTAATAATGATTATGAATGGGTTCACTCACGCGCACTCCCACCCACCGAAAGAGTTGACTCGGGGAAAAAAAATGAAACTCCCGGTGGCTGGAGATAGGTTTCCCCCTCTCTCTTTATCCCGCACCGTGTAGAAAACCAGTCGTGGAATAATGACTACTTTCGCATCACCACCCCAGCCACGCGCCTCCTTCGTCCTTCGCTGACCACACGCTGACAATAAAAAATGACCGCGTATTAAATTCCTTCTCTAGAGAATATAAAAAAAAGGCTACCCTTTTTATCGCTAACCACCAATCAATCGATATCGGTCTATTTGTCCTTATTGCTTCCTCTTTCGCCATAAAATTTACGACCCTATTTTTTAAAAACGACATTTTTCAGTTTCCGCAACGTTATTCCTCATAATGCCTTTGTCTAGGTAAAAAAAAGAAAAAAGTGATATTAAAAAAAAAAAAGAGACCCAAACCACCAATAACAATAACAAGGAAGGTGGAGAAAAAAAAAGAGATGATGGTAGAGTGGTGGGGTCTAGTCAAAGTCGACCAGCAATGGAGCTGGTCGTCTATACAGCCTTTTGTGTTGTCGTCGCTGTTGATGTTGTTGGCGTGGGCGTCTCCCATCCGACCTAACAGCCAGGCACGAGGATAACTTATTAAATTTTTAGGGAGGCAATTAGTTTTCACCGTTGCAGCCTCTCGTTCGTTCGGTGGCCATTCCCTCAAGGTTCCCCGCCTCCTCCACCCTCGTCAATTATTTTTGAACCTCTTTTATAAAGTTTTGGCCTCGTTCTTTTCTTTTCTTTTCTTTCACCACACACACACACACACACAAAAAAAACAACAACGAAGCGGAAGACGAAGAATTTTCGAGTTAACTCGTTCTTTCTCCGGCTGTTGCCTCTTCTTTCGTTCTTCCCATTCTTCCTCTCCTCCCCCTCTTCCACCTCTCCCTCCCCTCGCCTCGCTTCCAATTATCGCCGAGCAAACAATTTTCAACAATAACACCAACTCCATTAAAGAAGAAGAAGAAGAAGAAACGAAAACGAGCGACATGGTAAGGCTCGTGATGAAGGAACGAAGAAAAAGAAAAGAAAAGGAAACAAAACCAAACGAAGAAAAGAGCGATTCAATTTACGTTTAGATCGGTGGGTGTTGGAGAAGAAGACGAGGAGGCAGTCGATGAGAACCCCATCCCCTCCAACCGACCCAACGCGAGAGAAAATACACTGAGACTAGAGACTCCCCCTCCTCGACCGGGGTCACGTCCTCCACCCTCTTCGACCGGTGTCCATTCGATCTCTGACCGACACTGAAAAGTAGGGCTACCACTCGCGTCACGGTTGATCAATGACAATCCGTAGCCCTCGTTGACTCGACTCAACGGTCGATTTTATTTCACCTGGATGTGCGTGTGGGTTGGGTGGGGGAAGGGTTGATGGGGTTGTCACTCGGATCGCATCACAAATGCACCCAAATTGTTTGTTTACTATGACGACGAACTCGAAATCGGATCATGTGAGGTACAAAAAAAAAACACACACACAACTTGTTGCATCTTCTTGGATAGCTAATGGCTTCGGTTTAATCGCATCGGCTGACGTCGTCTCACGTTCACCCGTCACTCACACTCCTCTTCACATCCAGGTTCCAAAATCGTTTTTCTCTCTCTTTCTCCCCCCCCCTCCGCCTCGCTTTAGGACGCCCTCTCATCATCCTTATAGGATGAAGCTGTCTGTGTATCCACCTCCTACAGACCTAACCACTCGGCGGTGAACCAGAAAAAAAAAGACTCCAGTGTCATAATCAGTCTCGTTTTCGTTCGTTCGTTCGTTGCATCACCGTTCCATCGATCGATCTGAAGGAAGACTCAGTCGGGTGCAGTGGCGTCTCTTTCACCAAGGACAGGTCGAAAACGTCTCAATCGAGATTGTTTCTCCTACCCGCCCCTCGATCGATGCCTTTCAAATCAGCTTCGTTTGATTTTGGTCTCCTCTCTCAAAAAGCCTGCGACGTATTCCCAGGCGAAAACCAAACACGAAGGGCTTTAGACTCGGACGTCTCTAAGGAAGGTGCTCGTCCGTAGGCTAAGCGTCGACTGATCGATATGCGAAAAATTCGATAATTTATCGCTGGCCTAGTGGCAAGGATTCGTCACTCGGAGCAAGTTTAAAGGAGATTCGTCCCTCGAACAACGGTTCCCTCGACCCCCTTCGCGAGCACTCGCAGAAAACTGTTGACCGGGTCGATTCGGACTCGCGCTGTTGTGTTGTATACATTAGTTAATAATAGATGAACAAACCGGCAGACGTTAGTCGTAAAAATAAAAATGGGTTTTCGCCTCAAAAGCGGTCTTGGGAGGAACGTGTTTGTTTGTTGCCCAGTACGACGCGCTTTGGTTATTTACGGCGAAGCAGCACCTGGCGACTCGCGAGAAAGCGCTCGCGTACCGTATTCATCGCGGAGGCGAGAAGAGACATAAATTGGCTACGCGTATTGTCGAGGAACGCGCGCCTCGCTCGTGGCCAAGGGCGAATCGGACTTAATGGGGTGATTTATGAGGGCTACCTTCTCCTCCTGACTACTCGTCCAGCACAAAGGGGCCGAGGCAGCGTTGTCGTCACAACGACCCACCGACAAAGCCAAAGAGGAAGAAGGAGCGAGATAAAGCCGAGGTGAAGGAAGGACACCGCCGAGAAAAAGAGAGGGGACGGAAGAAAAACTCTCCCTATCTCCCATCGACGAGATGGGGAGGAGAAAGCACCATTGAACGACAACGAAACGACATTTTTGCGTCCATGGTGTCGACGGCGATGCCCGACCCAAACGTCAACAAAAACAACCGATATTATCGTCGTTCGTTTCTTCCATCATCACCCAGCCAAACGGCACGACGACACCGCGTCATTAACATCGTCGTTGGCGTAATAAGCCTCTCGCGCCTTTTCCAACTGGGAAAATCCCCCAAAGATTCGCGCCCTAGTCGAGTGCGAGAAAAAGGTGGAGAGGGAGAGAGAGAAAAACGCACGCGCAGATTTCCTCAGGCTGCCTCAGTCAATTAAACGGCATTCACTCGGAAATTAAACGCTCGCTACGGCAATCTGCGAAGAATTAAAAAAAATGGCGACGAGGGCAAAAAAAAAAAAAGAAAAAAAAAAAGAGTAGAAGATAAAAAAAAAGGCGAGGAGGAAACGACGACCTCCATCCCTAGAGTTGGGCCGGAAGAAAGAAGCTGCGATTCTCAGGAAGTGAGAGGAGCGTCTGCCTTTCAGTCTCCCTCCCCCGCAATTACAGTTGAAAATCGATAAGCTGCTGCTGCCACCACTACTACTACTACTAGCTCTATCCGAGTCGAGAAGACGAAAGAAGAAGAGGAGAAGAAGAAGAAGAGAAGAAGAAGAAAAACTGGAGTGGAAAAAGAAGCGGCAGCAGCCACCGCCTTGTTCGCTCTCGGGGAACTTGGCCAATCAATTAACCAAGATGCTCTTCTGATCGGACATGTTTAATTACATTACGTTGCTTTTCTCTCCGTGCTAACTTTTCAGACGATCGAAACCGAGTCAAGCTCGGTGACGCCAAACATGCCCAGCAATTTTATCTGCTCGCCCCCCTCGAATGGGTGACCTTGATTTCAAATCGGTCGACGACGGTCACCACCGGTTCCTCCAACGACCGCTCTTTTTTAGGGTTGGAGTTTTTTAACCCGAACCCGAAGCAAGATGATCACATTCTTTCCATCGAGTCATACGCACTTACATACACATTAACATACACATTCCACACCATCGTTTATACTACACACGAAAATGTTACACGAAAGAAAATGTTACATATTCCGTTTCTAGCATAACTCACGTTTCAACCATTAACCGGTGTTGGCCATTCTCCTAGTGCTAGGTAACATTTCCATTACATTAGAAAAACAAACTATAGTCTCACACAGCGTGCCACTTCAATGGCGATTCGTCAAACTCGTTAAGAGCCTTTTCCTGGCTGAGGGACTTTTCTCTTTTTCTTTCATTGCTCTAGAAAAAAAAAATCTCGCCATCAGCAGTCGCAGGGTGTTCGATCGTTTCTGGATAGAAAAAAAAGGGGGCAAAAAGAGGGGGGGGGGAAGAGAAAGAGAATGGGAGTGGTGGTGGTGGTGTTGGAAGGACACAAAAGAAACGCGAAGGGGGAAATTTCGTCGAAAACTGCGAAGGAGAAAACGAAATCGAACCGAGGTGTGGGTGGAGGCCAAGGTTCATCGAAGCGTGTCGCCAACCCATCGAAGGCTAGTGATGGGGTTTCTTTTTCATCAGGTGCTCTCTTTTCTCTTCCCTCTCTGCTCCTCTTCTTTTTTTTTTCTTCCTTCCCCTCCTCCCCCTCGCTTTTCTTCCGAGTGGTGGCTCGTGTTCAACGTGGCGGAAAGTGAAGCCCTCTCAATCTGCAACGCGTTCTTCACGGCCACAGATTTAAGACCCAACGATAATGATGAAAATGAAAAAGAAAAATACCAAGAGGAAACCGGACTGTGTCCCCGCGTAATCATCACGAGAAAAAACCAACTAAAAACGAGTGTAGAAAAGCAAAACACCGAGACCGAGGCTACTCACCTAGTGACTAGTGGTGAGTGAATTGGACTGAAAAACGAAGCACACGATTCAATATCAATCATAGAATAGTCAACTCGTCAATACGCCTACCTTTTTTTTTTGTTTTCAATGCACGTGCCAAAAGAAACGCCCAGTGGCAACGAGTACCACCCCCCCCCAATCCTCTTCTAGATGAAGATAGTTCTGAAAACTACACAAGGATTGTGTCATACTGTCATCCACTCACTTTACAGTTCAGAATCGGTTCGTGTATCGATTGCGAAAATGAATGAATGAAAAAAAAAACCGCTTCATGAAGAGCGATATAATGATAAGCCACACGTTTTCCAATAAAAATGACATCAAACTGTCCCTCAGACAGAACCGTTTCTAACTTGTTACCGCTTCCTAAATTGTCCAGAAAATTTATTTATTTATTTTTATTTTCACGATCCAGTTGGATCAAAGCAATCGAAATAGATATACAAAAATTGAAAATGGCACCATAGGTAATATAAGAGACTCACCTTATTGCTCAGTATGGTACTCTATTAGGTTTCTCAAAAGAAAAAATGGTCTCAATTTAAAAAAATAAATAAAATGTGGCTATCATTATATTGCCCGATGCCCGATTCCTTTGAGTGAATAGCACGAGCTATCGACAAATAGATGGTAAACTGAAACTAGTAGAATTACCATCCCCTCCTCTGCTTCAAACCACCGACTTTAAAGGTAATTTCACTTGAAATTGAGCTTTTATTTCGGCATTAAAATAAATCGAAAGTAGAGAGAGAGAGAAAAAATTAATGGCTAGGAAAAGTGGGTTGTCGTCGAGGAGCGTAAGGTAGTTTCGTTGTTATCCCAATTAACGGCTACGAAAACAGGTTTCAACTTTATTGCTTCCGTTCGTCGGCTTCCAGCCATTTTTCATCTCCCGTCTCATCTTGTCAACAATCAACTTAATAACGCTCCGAAGAGTTTGGTCGAAGGTCGAACGGGAGAGCACAAAGAAAGCAAAACGAAAAGCTCTTCCTTGTCTTTTCTCCTCCCACCCCCTTTTTTTGTCAACTCGCGAGATAAAAAAGACGTCTGATTTGAAAAAAAACAAAACAAAAATACAAAAAACTAACCCTTGCCAACATCTATCGACAGAGTAAAGAAGGTGTTTCCATTCTTTCGAATCGACCATCGGGCGAAAAGCTACTAAAGTTAGACAACATGAACGGTTATCGATCGATAAAAATTGTCAACAACCGGATGAGGCTCGACTGACAATTGACCCGACCAACACACGGGGTACTTTTAATTACCTCGATTCAGACTGAGAACAAATTGACACACGTCGGAAGAGGCTCGATTCGGTAAATCATGTCACTGAAATGAGCCATCGTTAAACACATTTTATCGCGTTGAAAAACTAACACTACAAAACAAATATAAAAACAAACACCAAAAAAAACAAAAAACCCATCCATCCAACTCGATTAATTTTCTATTCTTCCGCCAAACACGAATAAAGTCCCCGCTGTGCCATCTCTGTTGGGGTCCGCGTGGAGATCCTAACTATGATCGTCCACCTAACTTTTCAGGGTTATTTCGGAGTTTACACTTTCTAAGTATTACTTTCTTAATGAAAGTGATCCGGATGATTTAAGCTTAGTTAAAAGAACAAAAAAGAAAATAACATAAAAAAGCTTTTATTGAATCATCAATGAATCAATAACATGATTCAACATGAAGGGCCTGGTGTAAAAGGGTGTTAAGTGACATTTTTATCAAAATGAATTAAAATCATTTTCGAATGTGTTAGGGTGCAATTCAACCTTCCTAACGAATGGTTTTGAGCAAAACAACAATATGTACAAAGAATCTTAGTACAAGAATGAGAAGTAGCCCATAGACAGCAAGGCAAGTTCAGATTTTTAAACGCAAAATTGTAAAAATGTTACTTAACAGTCTTTTACACCAGGCCCTTAAATTATTAACCATACATTTGATAGTATTTCGTTTGTTTTTTTAATACTAATTTAACCTAGCATTCATACCCATAAACGAAGTCATGCCCTTTAACAACGTAAATTCCGAGATAACCCTTTCGAGGTGGATATAGACGCTTTTCTCACGCCAGCCCTAGTCCAATCCGATTTATAAAAATAATAAATTTATTAGAAATCCACGAGATTAAAGGGGTGAAAATAATACAGTATAGAATAAAAATACACTTTACACAAAAATAACATAGCTTGTAACAGTTTGTCAACATCTTGATAATGTGTTTCAATACGACAAGAATTCGGGCAAATAACTTATCTCATCCCAGTCTTGCTAACCTAATAAACGTCGTTCGTTTTTTAGAGTTCCATCAACGAATAGCATTGTCGCGCGAGTTTCACTTAAGTTTCTGGTTTTCTAGCTATATTTTCTCACAAAAAAAAAAACTAGGAACCACAAGATCGTTCCTCGTAATCGCCCCTTCTCATTTCGTGAAAATTTCACTCTTTTGTGAGCGAATAATATTTCGCATTCCCATGCCCATCGCGTCAAAAGTCATACCCGACTGTGACCAACGCCAACAGGAAAAACAATGAACGTTTTTCGGTGGCCAACCTAAAAGATGAAGACGCGGGTGATGGAAAACGACTGAAACAAGGAGGCTGCGCAGTCGGTGGCGAAAAATGACGTCATAGCCAGCGGGCATCCCCCCCCCCCTTTCAACCTCAACAGGCGGAGATAGGCGAGAGCATTAAATCATTCGATTGGTCTCTAAGCCGCCAATAGGAAAACACCCAATCACCCATCGGCGATGCGACTTCGACAGCCGACACCATTGGTGGGCCTGTCGGCTCGGCATGCCAGCAGAACACGTCATCCTTCAGGAACGCTAATTACACTAACTTTCACTATTCTAACGGAGGGTCGACTGAATTTTCCGTCCAAGAAAGCCAACCAAGGTGGAGGGGTCGAGACCACTCGTGACAAGAAAATCAATTGTGAAGCGAAAACGCTACCATAAAACTAGCTTTCAGTTTCTTTGTAGAAAAGAAAAGAACACAAATAATTAAGATCATCAATGAAAAACTTCCGTAACCGTAGTTAATTTTTAAAGCTTCGCCTCCCAGCCGTCACATCGATCATGCAGACCTAGAATTATTGAGATTCTTATCAGTCATGATATGAGTTATTAGATTTGACTTGACATTAGACTTGTCTACTTGAACACCACCATGTAGAAAGTGAACTGAATCTGATACAATTTGCCTCATATACTTATTATATATATTAATTGTTTCGGATCAAGCAATTTTGTTTTTCCCATTTAAAACAATGTTAAAATCCATAGCCTTCCTTATTAAAATACAATAATTGTCAATTTTTGTCAAAAAAAATGTATCGAGTGAGCGGTTTAAATTGCGAGCCAAACTTCGTGCAACAGTAACATTTAAGAATGTTTTACACTTTGCTAAGTATGACAATTGACAAAAAAGTGATCGTATTTTGTGCGACGTTTAAATGAAAAAAAATACAATCGATCAAACAATATACACCTGGTTACTGGATGTGTTAAGAATTGATAAAAAATAGGACCAGCGTTACAAGGCATTTATGTCATTTATGAAATCCTCAGACATCGAATTAAAAAAAGCGGGTTTCATTTGTCAAACAAACACGCGGTGAAAACATGAAACGAAAGCGAAACCAGGAATTTCATTGCCATCTAGCGACAAAACGTGAATTCAGAATATATCGAAAACGAAACCCAATGCTCTTGTTGCTCAAGACAAAGGCGACACCTCGTAGGCATCCATCAAACTGCAAGTGTAAACAGCCTACGTTTGATTTATTTATTTATTTATTTACAATTTTACACCTCGTAGAGATAAACACAACTGTATACAACATAATATAAACTAGTGTGGCAAAGTAGTGGATAATGACAAAAATTAATTAACATAGACCAATTCAGCTTACGGTTGGCCAGTATTATAAATACGTTCTACTTTTTATCACGCCAGCAGTATTATGAATTTTACCATAGGAGGATATATATGTCGCTTCGTAGATTAAAAAAATACACATGTATCTTCTTAGAGCAAGAATATACACATGTATCATCTTAATCTATGCTTTTACTGTCAACTCGAATCAGAACCAAGCCAACTCTTAACAATCACAATCTGTGCACTCCAGCATTTCAAACTCATATCAGCTACAAGTTTTCTTAATCAATTACAAAAGTACTTATGACCAAATAAGATTTAAAGTATATCCACACAAATCATCTTGTAAAAAATTCAAACCCAGATACATTGTAACACCGCCACATTCAATATTTTGCACAGGTAATTCAACAATGTGACATGATCAAGAAAGTACAGAAATAATTCAAATTTTTTGGGGTGTGTACAATCTTTAGTTTATTCCACAAAACCCAATGCTTTCTGTATTAGAGCCAACCGAAAAATACCACAAGCAATACGTATGAAATGAAACTTAACCACCCTACCTTGGTAATCAACAGTACGAACAGATGATGATGATGATGATGATGATCGTCCTGGACACAAGCAAACAAGATTTCAGAATACAAAAACAGGCAGATGTCGTCCCAAAAGTTTTCCTTATCAACGATAATCTGCAAGTGAATGCAACAAGATCAATACAAAATGACACCAGCAAAACAGTATAGTGATATTGACTAGCATTTTCATCTCAACCCAATCATTTTGATGGTTTCATGATACTTGACATATCTACATGTTTCGTTTGATTAAGAAAATAAATGTAGATAAGAATATTGAAACGGTGTTATGTCATCAAATTAATTTTTTATGAATTAATTAAATTCCCCTAAGATTTAGCAAGTACCAAACGACTCAAGCCTTTAGTCACCTCTTCCTCCTCCTTGATCAAGCAACATTTATGACAACAAATGATGCGGAGTTCATCATCGTCAACACATCTTTCATCTGCAGCAGTGATTCTTAATAAGAAATTTAGCATTGGCCTGTCTATGCGTTAATAAAATGATATTTTTAATGATACAGTAACTAAGTGTGTTATAAAATATGAGTACTGCTGTTGACCCCCTCAATAACCGCCACCTCTTCAAATACGAATAAAAACGCGTTATGTCGGCATCGCACTCGTGAAAGTTGTGCCCTCAACATGTCACGAATGAGCGACAGCAATTTCGTTCGATTCTACAAGTTCTTACGGTCAATGGCGATCAGAAAGTTGTTACTTACTCGACGTTTTAACGAGGAGTTTCTTTAGTAATCGCACCGCGTGGCAACCAGGAATATCGGACCACCCGCCATTTCGAAAAGGGATGACGCTGTCGCCAAGGCCGCACTAGCAGACGATCAACAGGTGGCGCCGCCAACGACCAATGACAGAGTCAAACAAGAGCAGACGAGGAGGAGCAACAAAATCTAATACAGTGGAATCCGGTTATTATAATCACGAATAATGTTATCAATCGGCTATTATTATTAGAATCAGAGTCAGTCCCATAACACTACATTTAACGTTGTTTAATCTATTGTGCAATGTTATCAGCCGGTTATTGTTATCAAAAAGTGATCGATCATAATAACCGGATTTCACTGTACAATACTCGTTGACAGTAACCTTAATAAAAACGCTGAAACAAACAGCCACTATTTAAATACACAGCTAAAATAAATACTTTTGAAGAATGGAATAATTTAACTCTTGTTATTGCACAAGATATTAAATGCATAACTCAGTGTACCCATCACTTGAGAAAATCACCGATTACTTATGAATACAAAATATTATTTGATATATTATAATTTAAAATCTTTGAAAAATATGAGATATTGTACATGAAATGATGTATTTGTTGTATTTTAATTTTGATATATGAGTGGTTCACGTGGATCGAAAAATATTCAATTCAATCGGGAAATTATCTCTTCGTATTACCCTTTTTCTAAATTTGAGAGAGTTTCTAATGACTTTTCTCTTAAATTTGAGAGAGAATTTTATAGCATCATATCAATTTTTGTGAATAGGACATTTGTATAACAAATTATTTTATTTTAGTCTCTTTGGACTATATCATTAGAAAATAAAAAATTAAAATAAGAGACAAAAATTGAAGGAGTTAAACGGAATAAAGGCGTAACTAAAAAAAACAAACATAGTTTTGAAAAAAAGGGCAAAAGCTTCTGACACTTTCAAATTTAAGATTGAAAATAATTGAAGACTTGCCCAGAATAACGTTGCATGTAACAATTCATAGTTTTGAGTAAATGGCAAAAGAAGTATTCAGAAACACATTGATTCACATATTAAGTGTCCAATTTCGAAGTGATATATTTATGTTTTAGGTTGGTATGAGTTTGTCTATTGACAGCACTATTAGCTAAGCCCATAGATGAGGCACAATTTTTCATAATAATCTCAATATTGAACAATTGCAACACACAACGTTATTCCGGGCAAACCTTCAATTCCTGTCAACTGTAAATTTATAGAAGGAAAATGAACAGGTTTTGTGCCCAAAATATGTTTTAACTTTAGTTGACAGGTGTCCAGTTACAGGCTAATTTAAAAAAATGTAATCACGCTTTTCGGTTTTTTAAAGATCAGTATTTTTTCCATTGTTTTGGAAGTGGAACAACCAAGTGAAACAACCTGGAAGTGAAGCGACAAAAAGAAAGAAATAACAAAAAATTCAGATTTACAAGTCCAGTTCCATGTTTTTGCTCCAAAAAGTCCGAAGGTGCACATTACAAGCAACCCAATGTCTTTATAGTCTAATCTAAAATGATTCCATATATGCATTTTAAGGAATAACGATGTAAGTGGAGTCACCCCGCGCATTCTCCACCCAACTCTGCAATTTCATGGAAATAAATAGGTGCTACAGCATTTAGAATCCCCCACCCCCAAAAGCTCACGCGGAATAAATAAATAAAATAATTGTCACCAATTTTTTGCTTTAATACTGAACTCTTGTTTTTTTCTTGACATTAAGCTTTTCCATGCATTTTTAACGTTTGTTACAGATAAGGCGAGGCAACAACTCTACCGTCAACTCGACAGCGTACGTAAACCGTAAAGAATAAATCAAAATATTTTATAGAAATAAGAAAAACTTTAGTATATGGCCCATAAAATTTCTGCATTTTTGGAATTTCTATAAAACCTATATACCTGAACGTTCCATGCCGCGTTGATCCTGGAAATATGCATTTGTACTGGCGGAATTGAGAAAAAAAAGTTTCAATAAAAATTGATCTAGATTGAGATGGATCGTAATACCGTTTACGACCTAACCCAACCCAACACACTTTCAATGTTTGTCAACTTTTATTACACTGTTGCCTCGGTCCATTTACATTTTACCGAATAAAATCTTGAGGCAGATATATTCCATGGACCATATACTAAAGTTCACCCTAGATTTTGATCATAAATGGAAATCTTTCAAGTAGTTAATATAATACCAAGATTACAAAAATACAGCGTACACATCAACTCGACAATTTCCACAACGAGGTGGCGTATACATTTTGGTACAGTAATATAATAGGCACATTCACGTAACAGACCGAACATGTTTTAACAGCAACGAAGACGTCGACATGCCTTTTGTAATCCATCCTGGCAGATCGATCCTAGTCGGTGTAGAGAGCCGATTCACTAGTCGGGTTCGAAAAAAACAAACTATTTCATAGCATTGCTGAGATTTTAAACAGCCAAAAATCTCAGCGATACTATGAACGCAATCGCGAGACATACGTTTATCGTTAAAATCAACGCTTTGGTGTGCCCCACACGATGTTTCAAACACTCAGAACAAGACGCACATTTTGGAAGTGGGAGGTTCTGTTTTCGAAGGCACGGAAATGGGACGGTCGTCGTTGGACAAAACCTTGGCCGACTTGCCAAGTGTTTGACGAGTCGTTGCGGAACACGTGTTTCCTTTGAAAAAACGCAACGGTTTCACCACAAACCGAAAATGCCTACCGAAACGACGTCGTTCTCGAGGCGAGCCTCGAGTCTCGTCCTTACGGCGCCAACTGTCCCAATGGAACTTAGAGTCGGCGTTTTTCATTGTTCCACCCTGCGTTGTCGTCGTCGCAGATTTGGTTGAACGGGGCGATGGCGAGGCAGGAACAGACAACGTGTTCGACTCCTCTTTTACCGATTCTCTTTGAACGCGATGGGCAACGATACGATAGGTTCCCAAAACAGGATTACGCATGATTTTGCCTCCAGCGGCTGCTTCTGTCAGCTTAGACGAATCGATGCCCAACTTTTTGAGTCGGTTCCTGATGCGGTGATCCAAGTCTTGCGATAAAACGGTCGAGGGCCGATCGTCAGGAGCCACCGTAGGTAACTTGTGACCAGCAAGCCATTCGGCATTCCTCACCTGCTGGAGCGTCAATCTTTGGCGGGGGGATTGCTGCAAAGCACCGGTCAGCAGGGTGGTCAGGGGCGAAGACAAGTACTGGGGTAAAAGGTAATGTCCATCTAGAATCAGTCGCTTCAAGCTTGGCACCGTAGGGGCACGAAACGGCATGCTGCCGGTGACCATGAAATAGAGGAGAACTCCCAACGCCCAAACGTCGACTGGAGGACCGGCGTAGTGCTCGTCGCGGAACAGCTCGGGTGCTGCGTAAGGTGGGGAGCCACAAAACGTGTCGAGCAAATGATCCGAGCTCCGAAGTTGGATGCTGAAACCAAAATCGCCCACTTTGACAGATTGAGGTCCCGAGAAGAGCACGTTCTCAGCCTTCAGGTCTCGGTGGATAATGTTCTTACCATGCTAAACCAAAACGAGACAACAACAAAAATTAGTATCATTGAAACTAATGGAAGTACTGACGTCACTACTGTTAAAGTAGGGGTTCGTCACAAGGTTGAGTGTTTTATCCAGGTTACTTTTGGGGAAATCCTCCCTCCAATAATTATGAAATTTCCCCCAAAACATTTGGAAATATTTTTTCTGAAAATTATTAAATTTAATTTTATTGTCCAACAATCCAGCAATTTTATTGTCCAGCAATTCGCCTGCAGCGCATTTCTTTTATGTTCTGTAAATATTGAAGAGGTTCTGTTTGTTTCACACAATATAAAGGGGGTATGGCACAGAATTATGATTCAATGTAAACACTTTATAACTAATTTGGCAAAACATATAATACAGGCTGATAGATATTAGATCGGGCATTACTTACTTACGGTCTTTCATGTTCGATTTGAAACTCATGCTTTTTTTATTAGTTTTTTTATTTTTCAATATAATTTTGATTTTCCTTTTTTTGTCATTTTTTTATTTCATTAATAAGAATTTGTACTATGATGATTTCAGCAATTTTATGTTTTTTCGGCCACTTGTATGATGATGATTTATGTTACCTTTACAGTCCTTATAAACATTTTTTGAAAATCATTTATATTGTTGAGTTATGTATCGCCTGTTTGTTACTATAATTGTTTGTTATTATATTTTATGTCTGTTAAAGATGGAATAAAAAATAAATAAATAAATAAATTAAATTAAATTGGGAAACGCCAGTAGTGTAACTCACACCCATGTCTTGTTCTGCAACATTCCCCCATATTTCCAACTTCTTTTTCCTTAGCACCACACAACTCGTTGCACAGTCGCTTGGAGTTGCCATTTTGTAAAACGACTGACTGCAGCGCTATTGCAGCTCTGACATGCACTACAAGATTTCCACATAAACTTTATTGGTTTTCAATTCACCAGGCATCACATTTGTATAAGCTGATGTGAAATAAATTTTATTTTTGATACCCTGTATATTCATTCACCCCCTACTGTAAGGGGACTGGATAAGACACTGACGAGGTTGCTCGAGGTTGCTCAAAAACTGTAAAAGCTGTGTTTGTTAATGAATTGAGTGTCACGAAAGTTTTACAATACAGTACAAATATAATAAAAATGGTATTTACAAGCAATGGCGTAACTGGGGAGGGGGTGCACACGCACCGGGTGACACCCACCATCAGACGGGATGGCACCAAAAAGATTGTTTTCTATAATATGTTTGTGCAGTGTTTCAGCAGAAAATTTATTTTTCATGAAATTATTCCTATGGTAAGTTTATATATAACCCACAAAACATTAAGTCCAGTTTAAATGCACTGTATCAAAACGCTAAAATTTTATGTTGTAAAATTTATTATTTTGCATTCTTATTATACAGCTTTGTAACTACAATATGTACGGTGTTATGCTGGAAAGCCTTCAAAAGCTGTAGCCAAGCGCTGTGTTTGGCAGAAAAGCACTACAAGACTGTTGCAATCTTTGTGCTATACAGGAAAGCTAAATTAACTTTATGGTATCTTTAGAAACAAACTTAACATTCATGGTAACTCGATGATTGAATCACGTAATTCAATTAAATGGGTTCGATATTTCTCACTAACTTTTTAATAACATTCTAGCGGATAATATCTTGTGATAAAAAAGATGTTATACGTCTTGAACCTTCTAATGCGCATGCACATTAGCGCGTGACGCTTCAAATAACGTTTTGATAGCGGCTGAACAAGCGTTGAAACCATGAGTTACCGTGATGGGTGACACCACCAACCCTAATGACGTCACTGCCTGCATGAAACGTAAATAAATACATCGAGTCAGTTATGATTTTCTATTTTGGAGCATCTTGTAGGCGAATGTCATTCCTGGAGGAAATGGTGAGGTAAGTGATTTAAATTCATTTTCCTAGCAAACAAAAGCGTCAACACTAAAAAAAATAACTGGCTTATTTTATGATATGACACGCCTTTAACGTTTAGATACATTAATTTTTTGTGGAAATCTCGTTCAAATCAGTTCAGTGGTTTTCGAGTTTAACCAAACAATACACAACAAAAACCGTTAAGTTCTTTATGTAATAATATAGATTATATTTTACACAAAAAAACAAATGAATTACCCACTCGCTATCACTATCCCACTTCGATGGGGGATGAAACAACGATGGGTGAGCACTCAACCACTTTTATCTGAGCGATAGTGTGACCATTGAACCCCCGTCATCGTCGTCAAACATAAGGCTGTTACATCACCAACCAAGAAAACCGTTCCAAAATAGTCTCTTCCCTCGGCAACCCAAATAGAATACAATAAAAAATTTGTATAAACCAAAAGAATTATTAAAAGAACAAAAGAAAAAATAAAATATGCCGTAATAACGTAAATGGAATTGATTCGATGAGAGAAACCATTTGGCTCTCCAATGTGAGCCGGATTTCCTCGCTGTGCCATTTGCTTAATGAACAACACGCATAATGGAAATTTATCACAGTTATATGAGAATTTCTAACATTTAATGGACGTTGCGTTATGGTGTATTAGTTTTAAATAGGGTGTGACCTTCTTCAATAATTTTGTTGAGTTTCACTACCTCGCAAGCTCATTTCTACGAAATCATTTTCAGTTTCGGCACATTAAAACACCCTTACACGAGGAAAGACTTTGGAATTGAAGGCTTGCCCGGAATAACGTTGTATGTTACAAAAATTCAATATTGAGATTATTATGGAAAACCGTGCCTCATAATATATGGGTCTAGCTAGTGCTATCAATAGACAATCTCATACCTACCTAAAATATACATATATTATTTTGAAATTGGGCACCTAATAAGTGACAATCAATGTGTTGCTGAAGACTTCTGTTGTCATTCACTCAAAACTATGAATTGTCACATGCAACGTTATTTCGGGCAAGTCTTCAATTGTTGTATCTTTTTTCTGATGTGTGTCCTTTTCCGGTGTATCTAATATCCATAATTAAGACTTTGTGATTAATTTACAAAGTTTTTGTAACATGTCAACTTTTGTGGTTGTTTTGTTTATTTCTATTTTTATTTGTTTTATTGTATTGTATTGTATCTTTTTTGTACTATTGGTCATTTTTCGTCCAAATTAAATTAAAATATAAAAAGAAAAAATAGTTTCGTATTTTCTTCCTTAACCTTAACTTAATTGTTATTTTTGAAGAGTTATCGTGAAATAACTTTTTCATTTTTTTCAATAACACGACCAGATTGCTCTCATCAAACATGAGGAATGTTTAACATTAATGTTTAGTGATGTAATGAAAACATCAAAAAACATGACCAAAGTAAGTATTTTGTTATGATTTAATTTTAAATTTTGGTGACTTATTTTACCAATGTTTAACCAAAAAAATATAACACTGTTCAAAATATGATATCGTTCAATCTAGCGCACATACGCATTCTGTTCTCTGGTTACACCGCGGTTTTTCCAACAGCTTAAACGTAAGATTTATTTAACATTAATGTTTAGTGCTGTAGTCAGAACCTGAAAATCGTAACTGATTCGTTATGTTTTAAATTTAAATATTGATAGCATATTTAACCAAAGCTTTACTGACAAAATATGACATTGTTAATATCGCTCAAATAGCACACATACGCATTTTGCTCTCTAGTTAGAGAGCAGTTTTTTCAACAGGTGACCAAACACTTAACAACACGAGTCTAAAATTGACAGTCAAACGTTAACTACATTCTCTTTGCTGAACAGTGTGTCCAACCACCCACTTGGATAAGTGAATCAAGCTCCGCGTGCGTGCCCTACTTTTTTTTTTTTATGCGACAATGTTGTGTTTCCTACGAGACAATTATTTCATAGTTTTGCAGAGTGTCATTTCCAAATCTTTATCAGCGTTCTTTAGTTTTCGTGATTTTTCTTTCCAGAAAATTCTATTTTTCACGAACTCCAGTTTCATATCGTAATCCATGACGGGCCAATTAAATCACCCGCTTGTGTCGAATTCATTGACAAAAATTTAAACAAACTACTCACCATGTAGTGAACAGCCGACACAACTTGGGAAAACACGCCTTTGGCATCTTGTTCGTCGATTCGTCCATCGGCAGAAATTTTGGCAAAGAGTTCTCCCCCAGAGGCGTGTTCCAGAACCAAGTGAATCTTGGTCAGTGTCTCCACCACTTCGTAGAGTCGAATGATGTGTGGATGTTGAAGTTCTTCCATCACACCAACCTCTCTCATCAACATTCGCTGGGTTTTGCTGTCTAGTTTGGTTTTGTCCACTATCTTCACGGCAACGCGCTCTGTTAAAAAAAAAAGTGAAGATTTACATTATTTTAAATTGTTTATTCTAAACTAGTGGTTAGAAGGGAAGAATGACAATATTATGAAAAGTGAGCATTAAACAATTAAACTCCATCTAGTGACAAGACCTCAACCACAGCTGACTTGAAGATTCTGCGCGATGGGCGGGGTTAAGGCGTCCATGAGACAAACACACTCACAGATCACGATCATTCTTAATATCATACAAAAAGGACAACTCATTTTCAAATCAAAATTCTAAGATGTATGTACGTTTAATGTATGTAATTCTAAGATGTACATCATTGAGAGTGACACGAACAAATAGACTAAACAGAATCCTCGCCATGAGAAACTAGTTGAGCATTGTGTGGGTCTAATGATTTCGAATTTAACATACTGAAAGAAAGAACATGGGACGAGAATCATCGGCAATAGGTTAATTGCCGATGTTACCAACGTTACCACTCTCCCATTATGCATAGAAAAACATAGGCCACTCATTCCCAACAGATTTCTTGTATTATATTGAAAACCATGCTTCTAGACAACCCAAAAAACTGGAGCGCAAAATTCATTAACCATTCATCTATATCTTCGTTGCCACAATGAAACCTTTCAATAACCTGCTAAATAGGATGAAAATCATATCTTTTCCATTGTACTTGACCCATATTTAGAACATGATAGAGAGGCCACTTTGTCAACATGAAAACTGATCTCACTCAACTGTAAAAACAGCTTTATGCTAATGAAAAAACACAGTCACTAGCTTTTCATTGTGTCGCAGTAACTAAAGCCTGACTGAATATTGTCGTGTTGAAGGTTTGTGGCGATGACTAGAGCTGATAAGAAAAAAAAACAAACTGAGCCATATCTGCAAGAAGAATGATGATCGCTGAAGCATGATGCCCAAGATTAAAACAGCTGATGGGTGTGCCTAACAACAGTATAGGGTTATATCCATTTCACTTCGCTGAAAGTTAACCAATAAAAAAAGCATTTTCACTAAGTTTCAAGATTATCATCGAATTAAATGGTCACATTGGACTTTTCATTGAAATAAGTCATCACTCATACTATAAAAATAAGTCGATGGTTCGAATGCCCATTGTCGACCAGAATTATTGCTTTCACTCATACATCAACACAAGTACGTCGAATTCGAACTTCCTCGAGCAGTCAGTAGCGAAAACAATACAAGTTAATTATCAATCGAAGAGTTGGGTGAAATAACGGCGTAAGTCAAAAAATGTGTAATTTTGAAAAAAAAATAGCAAAAAACTTAGGTTGCATTTGAATTTATGTTTACAAAAAATCCTGTCAACTGTATATTTATAAAAAGAAAATAAACAGGTTTTACAAAAAAAACAACAACCTAACTTCAGTTGACAGGCCTCAAGTTACGAGCTAATTTTAAAATGCAATTAAGCCGTTATTCTAAATATCGTGCTAATTTATAAAAGCATTTACGCTGTTTTTCCGAAGATCAGTATCTTTTCGACAAACATAATTATTAAGCGACAAAAAGAAAGAAATCACAAACAGTTTTACATTTACAATAGTCGCGTTCCCTATTCTTTCTCCAAAAAGTCCGAAAGTGCCAATTATAGGCAACCCAATGTCTTTATGCTATAGACTGGTTTAAAACGATTCAATAATAGATGCATTTTTAAGGAATAACGACGTAAATAGATTTACGTCGTTTTTCCACCCGACTTCCCAATTGAGGGAACATCACTCACCTTTGGTGAGTTGATGATAAGCCAGTTTGACTTGAGAAAAGTTGCCATTGCCAATCTCGTTCTTGAGACGATAGAAGCCAATCCTGGACCCGGTGGCAATTTCTTTGAGCCATTGTTCGTTAGATTGCAGAGCTCTGACACTTCGCGCGTAGACGGTACTCTCCGTGCGGGAACAAGGAGATCCGGGCAGGGGTGGGGGCGAGGGGGTCGCCTTGTGGCTTGGAGACACCCTGGCTGCTGGCATCACCCACCTTCACAATACCACACCGCGCAACATAGATACACACCCAAAAAAAACACAACGACCCCACCGCACTGCTTCTGCTGTCGTGTCGCTGAAAAGTGCATCGGCTGGATCCGAAGGAAATGTCACCGAGCGAAGTTTCCGAACCATTTCATGTTGTTACAATAGTCGCTGCCGTTGGGTGGGCATGCTGCTTCAACGGGGGTGACGTCATTCCCAGTGGGTGGAGGTCGACGAGAGATAGAGTTTGGATTTTATCTGGTCGTCATGACACTCGCTCCTCCTAAAAAAACACAAGGCAAGATTTATTAATTGAAGTGCTTGAAGGATGTTGGAAAAAAAAATCGTCGTGAAATTGAGCTAGTCGTTTCATCCGAAAATCTCATCACTCTTGCAGCACGAAACTCACTTCGGAAATCATCTTTAACACGAAACACTTACAAATCGTTAAAAATTAAAAAAAATCATAGCCACCGAAGGGGGTGACACAAGTTTAAAGGTCAACACACCACAACTGATTATGACATCGAACCATTTTCCACATAAACGAGGTTTTCGTTTGATTTATTACTTCGGTGTAAAAAAAAAAAAGTGATCAACCAACGAACGTTACGCACATCACACCAGTTGGTCATAAGTTTACATTTTAATACTATTCCGAGACAATGGCTAGCATTAAAACGTTGCTAAAGGATTATTGTTTTTCTCATTTGGAGCGACAACTACAACTCACTTCGTTTTAAGTATAATAAAACTGGTTTTAAGAAACCAAGCGAAGTTTCTCAGCTCTCCTGGTCCGTGTCAGAAGTAAGCAGGGTGTGGAGAAGATGGTTTCAAACTTTATAAGACATTCTTAACCAACACTGTCTATACTAGGAAGCACAGTAGTGGAAGGGGAGGGAGGTGTAGCAAGAAGATCAAATCGCCATGGTGACCGTGACTTTCGTCTTACTTGCTTTAATCCGTCGAAACTTAAAACGAAATACATTAAAAATAGTTTTTTAAGGATACGCTTTATATTTAGTTTCGTTTTATGCGAATTTTAGATTTACGCGATCTTTAAGTGAAATTCGATATTTCAATTTATGCGAGTTTTGAGTTATTCCATTTTCGATTTCTGCAATATTTTTATTCGATTTGTGAGATTTTTGTTATACATTGGACTTATGCGATTTTCGATTTATGCAGTTCTAACTTTACGCGATATTGGGAAATTTGCGAGTTTGAATTTATGCAATCGTTGAACGGTTCAATATTTGATTTATGCGAGTTTTGAGTAATTCCATTTTTTGTTTTTTGCACTTTTCAATTCATTTTTTTATATATGCGATTTTTTGTACATTGGAATTAATGCGGATTTTGATTTATGCGGTTCTCGTTTTATGCGTTTTTTGGTACATTGGACTATACAGTATAAACGTCATAAACGTCTGTAGATGGCAGTATACGTTCAATTCCCAGCTCACTCACAAATGAAGCTAATATAGAGCATATAAAAAGCGGGACAACAAAAAATAAGAGTGAAAGAGAGATGTAAAGTTAGTCAACAAAACTTGACTCGTAGGCAAATAGATTCGCGTGATCCCACATTTGTGCAAATCAATGGCGTTACGTTTTACATTGTACAACATCTATGCAAGTCCATGGCAACTGAATCGATGATTCTACCAGGACTTTTAGAGAAGTCAATAGAAAACTATAAGAAAAACATAATTTATAACTTCACGGTCAGTTGGGTGTTTATTTATTTATTTTCTTATCGATCCCGATCCAAGCAATGAAACCCCGTGTTCAGTAACCAAAACGTTACACCTCCCCCCAGCTAGGATGATACGACAAAAGACGAACAATAAACATATAAATAATGCCAACTCTTCTGTCACATCTTCCTATCTGTACAAAGAAAAACCTAAGGATGCGATGCAAACTTTCGATCTCTTTCGAATTTGTAGCCCAAAAAAGTTATTACAAATAATCTCTTTCATCACAAAACTTTGACAACTACGGTACTTTGTTTGTACACCGCGGCAAGGTTGAAGAAATTAATCGGAAAAACGATATCAAAACTGCACTCTGATGATGATAAAAAAAACCCAATTCCGCGATAATAAAACTCCATGTTGGATAGCAACTATATAATTGATATCGGCCCCGTTTTATGCATCAAAACATTAGCCTACTCATCAACAGTACATAGCACGTAACAGGCATACGCTACGGGAAATCAATAGACCTTCAAGAGGCATTGCATTAACCGTCGTAAAAATAATCAACCGTGGGACATTTTGTACTGTCACACGTGTCATTATGTACTTGTTAGAAAAAAAAATATATACTAATAAAAAAAAAACGAATTATATTTTTTCTTCAGGTAGACAATTCACGATGGCCCCTTGAAGACACCACTTTTGTCATTTACATTATTTTTTTATTCAGCCTTCACGTGATAAAGTCAGGGTCCAGTATCCATATCATTTAGTAGGTTATGATCTGTGTCAACAAAGTGGGGGAACAAATGACCATCAACAACGCGACGATGCTAGGTGAAAAATCGATTTCTAAACTTCGGCTTACATGGTTATGACACGTCAATACTGTCAAAAGATCATCACTCATCATTCTGATACATAACAAATTTTTTGTGCTTTGATTATCCACTTTGGTATTTAGCTTAGAAAAATAAACCCCATACTTTTTTGTTTTTATCTTTATATTTTATAAAAGCCATAAAACTTTCAAATAAGCTTAGGAAATCCCATTTCAATCAACATGGACATCTGAAGATGATACCAATTAGCAAAGAAAATAGCTATAATTCGATATTTACCCTCCCCACCAGTACACTATAGATATAAAAAATATACCATTTAGTATTCTATTGGTATTTAAGTTGTAATTTTTTTCTCTATGTTCCTATTCGTTTCAAGAACATTACCAACCAATAAACCAATTGCTTTGATTTAGCCAGTAAATTAAATTAAACCAACAATTCAGCAAAAATTAATTTCGTCATCGTGATACTCACTGTCATCGTGCTTCAGTTTTCTTATGTCATTGTACAGGCAGCAATAGGTGGTCGAGTAGAGTGGTAGAGCACTATGATGGACTGTCGTTTCCCAGGTAATCCACCTGCCACTAGAAACTAAGAACTTTTTCCCTGTGTTCGATCCAGTGGTGTTAGCGCCCTCGACCGATGAAAATGACAAATTAAGTTAATATAAGCCAAAAATCTCAAAATAAAACGTGTTACCGGCAATCTATAGAATTCAGGCATTCTATAGAATACCAAAACTAGTTTAGACAATGTATGAAATTAGCATTAGAATAGTTACATTAAGCAAAAATTCAGGTTGGATTTAAATCTATGCCCATTCTTTATTTGGACTTCATTTTGAATCTCTTTTTATACACTTTATCACTTTATGATTTGGGGTTTGACACTGCAGGGGCAGGTTTTCTGATGGTACTCCCGTTTCCTCTTGCATCATAAAACCCTGTTCCATTATTTTCACCCTCACCTCATCTTCTTTCCAGCACTTTTTGATTTAATAAAGTTCGGCCAAATGACATACCTCAACGTAGTCAATGCAGTCCTTTCAAACCACAAATACTTGGGAGTTTGTGAGACAAACTAAAAAATATTGAAACAATTCTAATGAATAATAGTTTAAATTATAGCAAATATATGGGAAGCATCCTTTTGAAATTAATTCACTAAAAACCGTAGAAATAGAACTACTAGCACCATTTGTCATTGGATTTATTAAGCAAGTTTATTCTTTGGTATTTGTTGTTCAACTTTCAATGCATGCACAACCTTGTGATTAACAGAACAAAAGTAGGAATCACCAAATAGCATTAGGCAAAGAAATAAAACCAAATAAAAAATTCTTCACCAAGAATTAAAGTTGATCAAAAACCCAAGTACCAGATACTAAACCGTACCAATACTTTTACAAGTTTGTAAAACAGGCCAATATACCACAGACTAATGTTAAGTCTTCGACATTATATATAAATAATTTACGCTCAATCACCTGCTTGGTAAATGTCAAAAAAAAAAATTTTTGATCAAAGCACTTATTAATAAAATCACTTTTATCTCGAGTCCTCCTTTTAACACTCACAGAAAATTGCTACAAACGTTCTTATTTAAGATTAATAAAAAATTGATCAAGGATAACACGTGGCATGCATCATGACGTCGCACTTTCCCTTAAAATAACTTAAAAATTTATGGCGTGTTTGTCAACAGGAAGGGCTTTTCTTCTTCCAATCACCTCCTAAACGTCCCAATCTTCTTCCTCTCGCATGGTGATGCCATTCTCGTACGACGGAACGTCGGTGTTGCCTTTGATGGAAGAATCGTGTCCAATTTCGAATTCTTTTCCCACTATAACGAGTTGAGCATCTGGGCAGTTGGCAACGTGCTGGGGGAAAAGCTCCTTTGTGATGCGGTGTTTTCCATTGTATGGACAGGTCATCAGAGACACGCCGGACTTGACCTTACATTTCGTTATATGGTAAATATAGCGTTCCCGCGACACGATGTGGGCTTCGTTATAGGGGCAACACACAAATTCGCTCCTGTTGAACTGGGCTTCAGCCATGGGTGGTTATATAACCTCTGCAACATAATAATAATAATAATGAAAATTAAAACAATATTTTAATATAAAGTGTTAACAAAATAAAAAGAAAAAGAGTAACGACGAGTCAACCAATGGAAATACGATCAACAAGGTTGTTGAACTAATAGGTACGGAGGAATAATTCAGTCTTAAAAATGTGAAAAGGCTAGCTACTGTATGTGAACCAAGTGTGTTGACATGTGCACGTGCAGCACCTTGCAACTAACTAAACAGTTAAGACTAAATAGCATAGAAATCTAATCACAAATATCGTCTTATTTAGCACATTGAAGACTGAAGAGAATGATATCAAACCAACTTGGGTTTGTTGTTGTTGTTTCGAGTTCTACCGAACCATAAGCCTATTTCCGTATTCAAATCATCAAGACAAGAGCTGCTCTCTTTTTAAAAACAAAACAAAGCCACTATAATAATGGCTAAAATTCTTGTGTACATAGTGAAATACAGGCAACGGTGAACCTTACCTTTTTAAAGTAACCGATAAGAACACACGTGTGAAAATACAGTCAACCAAACCAAACAAGTCACAAAAGCAACAACACAGCCTCAGCTGCTGCAGCCATAAACACAAAACGACTGTCACAGCAGCGCATAGTATTGTGGGAAGTGACATCACAAAATGGTCATGACGTCATCGTAGCGCCAAAATTTAAACCATCTCACGGACAATAAACATAAACGGAATGTACACCACGAATTTTTTCACTTACCAACCGGGTATTGCTATCAAAAAAAGCACTAGTCTCAAACTGATCACAATAACAGGATTCCATTAATCTCTTAAGTTTAAATATTATTGTGCATGCAAAAGAACTATAAAGTTTAAAATATCAATACCAAAAAAATCGACCACACTGTAACAAAAAAAATAACAATACACAGTACACACATATACACATGCGAAATTGGTACTTTCCGGTTATAGCAAGACCCGTCTGATGTTGCTATTTTCTTATGGGTTTATTTTCCAAGTTGGGTTAGGAAAAACAAAGCTACGTATTAAATTTGATGTTTTGTTTTCCTAACCTAACCTGCAAAATAAACCCATAACCAAATACAAGCAAATAGCAACATCAAACAAGCCTCGCTATAACCAGAAAGTACCGTGAAATTGATACAGTGCTTTAAAATAATTCTCCCATTTGCTGTGAACAGCCTGAATGGCAAGCAACAATGTGGTGATGTCATCTTCTTGGACACTGCAGATGTGGCAAAAAACCACAAGTGGGTCAATGCTGAACATAATTAAAAAACCACCGTATTGAAGTTCCACTGCCGAAGAAAGAACTAATATATAAGTTACCAAACCACTCAACAGCTATCAAACCACTACGCAATTTTTCAATAAAGACTTTTAATAAAAACGTAAAACTCTTGAGAATTTCAACAGTAATCAGTTGCTTAATTTGATCTTGTAACTACACTCCGCTGTCCTTATAAATAATTAAACACCACCTAGCTACTGAATGTACAGTATACTAAGAGAGGAGAAAAAAGCAAGACAAAAGTTCATGTTCAAGAATGTCGGAGAATCAACAATGCGCCTAAGCACACTACTTCAACAAAACTCAGCAATTAAATATATTTACATTAATTTAGCTTTGATTCGGTTTCAAGTTTACAGTTGCTAACAACCCGTTTTTTAGGCACCAACAGGAGACTAGAATCACAGTCACCGACGTGGTCCTGCCATTGATCAAACGCAGACGCTGTGGCTGCAGCAGCAGTTTCTCTATTTCTTGTCACGAAGGACTTCTATAAAATGAACAAATGAAACATAAAAAAGTGTCAGACAGCTAACACTAAGTTCAGTGAACTTATAAACAAAATCCAGTTTTTACCTCAACTAAAGAACCACCGTCGATTGTAGTTACCACATCGGCGTATTTCAAAGGGCCAGGACGATGGGTCATTAGTAACACTGTTCTACCTATTGAAACAATACAAAAAATATCACCACTACTTGGTTGGCAAATAAACACTTTGAAACTGATCTGAAACCACCACCAATTTACCGTTGCTAATTTTATCCAACGCTGCCAACACTAAATGTTCCGATTCATTGTCCAAGGCACTAGCACCCAAATATATAAACAACTCAATGTTGAAATGATGTTCCACCGTTTATTGGAAAATATTATTAACATCACGTCCCCTACCTAGTAGCTTCATCCAGTATCAGAACAGGAGGATTTTTAACAAAAGCTCGTGCAATAGCGATCCTTTGTCTTTGCCCTCCGCTGACCGTGAGTCCCTGCTCCCCTATCATTGTATTGTATCCGTTAGGAAATCCACAGATGAAATCATGCGCATTGGCCAGCTTTGACGCCTCAATGATCTGAAAAAATATTCAAAACCACGTGTCAAATGATTTCAAAAAACTGCCCGTCACATGCAATTTTTAGGGTGGCAAGTTGAAGCAATTTGTGAACCACTGCGATGTCAGCTTCTTGTCCAGCCAATGAAACTGGTTGGGCAAGAAGCTGACATCAGTTGTAAAGCACGATTTTTGCTTGACTTGCCACATAAAAAAATTGCATGCAACAGGTGACCTTTTCACACCTTGAAATAATTTAACACTACTGGCTACTAGAATTAAAAACCATTTGTTTACCTCGGAATCTGTTGCTTCTGGGTTTCCCAGTCGAATGTTCTCCTTAACCGACGTAGCAAACAATATAGGTTCCTGATAATTCATCAACATTATAACTAACAACTTATTGATGAACCAAAAAAGATAAATCCCAAATTTCAGCAACTACCACCTACCTGACTGATATAACCAAACAATTTGGCTCTCAACCACTGAGGATCTAAGGATGTAATGTCAATGTCATCTATCAGAATTTTCCCCAGCTCAATGTCATACATCCGTAGCAGTAATGCAGCGATGGTACTCTTTCCTAAAAAAAAATGTCATTCATTTAAAACCAACCTTGAAAACAAGTGGAACGAATCAACGAATGATTCCAACCGTACCACCGCCCGATCTTCCAGCTAGCACAGCTGTTTGACCAGCTTCAATTGACATGGTGAAATTATCCAGCACAATGTGTGCTGGTCGAGTTGGGTATCGGAACACGACGTTGTCAAACCGAATGGCTCCGTGAATCATTTCTTTCGGTATAATTTGCCCTCCTTGAGTCGACATTCGTGGAATCCGTGCAATGTACTACAATTTCATAAAGATAACATTACATATCCACTAAAGTAAATTTGAACACTAAAAATTGGAATTTATGGATGTCCATACAATTTATCGGAAAAAAAAGTATCGCTTCACCTCAAATGCTCTCATGCCAGCAATTTTCCCAGTTTTGGTGTCTTTATAATTTGAAAAAAATTGAGCTAAAGATCTGTGAAAAACCAAATGAAACACAAATCATCTACTTTCTCGATCCAACTTTTAAAGCAAAGCAAACTACAAAACCGTATCAACTTACACTTTTAAGGTGTCGGCGTAAATGACATACACGACCATATTTCCTGAAGTCACTATGCCTCTGGAAATCAACGTGCTGCCATAGTAACCAACTCCAAGAAATACACCTGACAGAATAAACAAAACCCAACATCAATAACCAAAAATGTACAGGCCAATGCATATTTTATGTCTTGCTTGTTTAGTTGCCGTACTACTAATGATGGCATTCCACAACGTTTGTTGCACGTTCACCCATAAGTTAAAAGATTCTTTGAGTTTCATGCCCGCCGATGTATGATTTTCAAACGACCTAAATAAACAAAATAGAAAACAATTTCTAAGCAGTGAAGGCATGCTGGGCCCATAACCTGCTGCCTTAAAGGCAGAACTGCAACAAGATTAAAATTTATTAAATGTCAAGAGACAGTGGTCGAAACACAATAGCTTCAGTAATGTGTAAAGGCCTCCTGACAAACACAGTTTCAGGTATGGCAACTCGAGCAATTTGTTTAACAATAAATTGGAACAACCGTGACGTTAGCTTGTTCCCCAACCAATGAAAGCGAGTTGGCAAGAAGCTGATGTCACAGTTGTCCACAAATTGCTCGAGTTGTCATAGCTAAAAATTGCATATGTCAGAATGCCTTTAATGTTAGAATTTTCAGCAACACCAAGTTGATTATTGTTTTACACACCTGATAATTCTATCTTCAAGGGCTAGTGTCCGAACACTACGAACATTTCCAAGACATTCCTGAGCAACTGCCATTGCTTTTTCAGCCTTAAAAGAAAATCATCAACACTATTGTTAATCAAAATAGAATAAAAATTAACACTCTAAAAAAGTTCCTTGTATACTCCTATTTACTTGTTTGTGAGCTTGATCGGCTAGTTTCGTTAAATTTGAACACAAGAGATCACCGAGTTTGAAAAATGCAGGAATCGTGATACACAAAAAACTTGTCAGCCGTGGTGCATTCAAGAACATCAAAACCACACTACCTATTATCTACAGCAAAACAACAACAACAAAAAAAGTAATCAATTACCACTATAACATTAGCCAATTTTGTACTTGCAATCCAGCAAACGTCCACCAAAATAGTGGGGTTTTATTTTATTTCTTAACAAGTCGACAATCACCAGGCTTTGTTTCATAGTCTCTTTCATTCGATCTAAAAACTCCATTTGCTCACCTGAATGATATTTCTCAAACCATCCGAGGTACAAATGTGGAATGTACTGATGAACGACTGCGTGTCCGTCGTCAACCTGTACGCAAAGCAAACAGAAAAAAAGAAATTGTCCGTTCGTTTAAAACTGCAGTTTTGATCCGCAGTCCTTTTGCTGAAATGGGCATTTTAACATACCTGCTAAGTAATTCTCCCGTTTGATGCTGGTCGAAGAAAGACATTTCCTGCTGAAGGATCGAAGAAAACAACTTGGTCATGAGGCGGTAAGTCAACCTTTCCCTCACCATTGTCCACGCCACCGAGTAAACAGACGTGGCTACCGTCTGCAACAACAATTTCCAATTTTAGGAGATTACTTAGCGATGGGTGCGTCCCCTTGAGGATGTTAACGCAAACTCACTTGCACAGCAAACAACAACCCTATATTCATTCCCGGCTCAATCATCTTCCAGAAGAATTCTTCATCAAACGTGGCCGGCAAGGTGGAAAGATGACTAATGAACGTTCCTACAGCAATCGGTATCCAAAGATTCATCACCCCCACCAACATGGAACTCTAGGGACAATCAGAAAGCAATTGTCATTCGTAAAAATTGGACAATTACTAGTAATAATAATAATAATAATAATAATAATAATAATAATAATAATAATAAATGACATACTATTCCAGCGAGAAGAATGAACTTCAAATCGTCCTGCACCAGCTCCCACAACAGACCCCAGTGAAAGGGTTTGCTTTCCACGATCGTCATTTTTCGGCTTGTCTATCGTCAGCTGAAGAAGCAGCAACTCGTTTCATAATCACACATTCCATCTACCTGAGAAAGAATGGATGAGTAATGCCACCACCCACCATGGGGATGGGACGTTGGGAACTATTTTGCTTTGGCCTGCAGCAGCTGCGGCAATCTCTCGCTCAATCCACACTCTGCCGGCCGGCAACACACACACACGTGAACTTACTTACCAGCATCATGGTCGATCGATACATCGATCATGGCATCTTAAGATTCATGTGTTGAAAGAAAAACGCCTCATTGCTGTTCATCTTTAATTTCTAGCAAATCATGCAGAAATGATGAATCAGTTTAGAATCGGTGTTCTGCTCTGTCGACCAAGACCACACCCACCCATCTCCACCACATCTACCAATAGAAAATTAGTTTCACTTTCAGTATTCGGTGACTCCCCCCCCCTCTCTAAAGACGTCTAGATTTTCTGGACCTTTCAAAGTTCAGAATCAGAACATCATTGAGATCCAATTGTTATATATTTAAATTAAGTTGGTAAAGTTTAGTTTTAAGTTGGTGGGCTAAGGGTTAAGGTAAAATGTCGTTAACATAAATGAAATATTTTAATGTTTTTTCCTAACCTATAATAATGTTATGGGCTCAAATACCAGCCCATAAGGTTATGTTATTAGAAAATACAACATAATTAAAAAAAATATTTCATTTATGTTAACGATAGTTTACCTTAACTCCGCCCACCAACCAAAAACCCAAGTTTTAGGAGTTGGATGAAATAAAACTCCAAAATTGCAATTTTGAGAAAAAGGGCAAAGATTTCTGGCACCGATTAAAATAAAATTCCTGTCAACTTTATATTTTCATAGAAGGAAAAGGAACAAGTTTTGCAAAAAATCTCTTAACTTTAGTTGACAGGCCTCAAGTTACGATTTAAAAATGCGATTAACTCCGTTATTCCAAATATTGTGCTAATTTATAAATGCATTGATGCCCTTTTTCCAATTATTTCACCATTGACGCCGTATCTTTTCCACTGTTTTAGAAGGGAAACAAGCGAGTGAAGCAAACAGGATGTGAGCGACAAAAAAGGAAGACATCACAAAATAGTTCCAATTCACAATAGTCGCGTTCCATGTTCTTATTCCGAAAAGTCCGAAAGAGCAAATTATAAGCAATCCAACGAATTTATGTTATAAGACGTCTAAAACGATTCAATAGACACATTTTAAGGAGTAACAACATAAGTGTATTTACGCCATTTTTCCACCAACTCAAGTTTTAATTTTTTCTTTTTTTAACCTAACTTTGCATTTTTGCTCATTTTCACACATTATCGAACATTTGGCATCTTTTGACATTTCCACACAACCTTCAATCCAGAAGTGTCCCGGATTAAGATTAAGACAATAAATACAAATTAAAGCTTTTAAGGGCAATAATGATATCCATTCAATTTATTATAATAAATAGCCCTTAAATTGAAAGAAAAAACAAACAACCAAATGACTAATATGTGAACACAATGTATAAACCCAGCATAGAATGTTCTGTGACGATACCATAAAATAAAAAATAATTACACCCAGGCTTTAAACAGGTTATCCTTATATCATCTGCTGTCTTACTTTATATAACAAATAAAAATAAATCTGGACAATCTCCAACTTTTTGTATTTTGTACATAACCATTGACACGCGATCGAGCAAACAATCTCTGAATCAAAACCATTAAACAAATCTCTCAGTTGCTATCACTTTCTCCATAATCCATTGACACGAGCGAAGGCACTCGAGGTTGCTCATCGGAAACCTCCTTCGGTTCAACACTCAAAACAGAGTCGTTCACTTTCTGAGATGACTGGTCGTTTGGTTTAACCACTAGAGATGCCAGAAACGATTTATCGTTACTTTTGTTCGTCACTACCGAAGAGCGTAGGTGCGTGCTGTTAGACGATGGAAACCATGATCTTCTTTCTATGTTTTTTCGCCTTTCCTTCTGTTTATCTTCAATGTCTGGGAACAAAAAATACTTATAAATAAATCTATTTTTTTAAAAAAAAAATTCTAATGTTTATGTTAATTTATTTAACATAAACAATAATTTTATTTCATGCTATTTAATTTCAAGTCAAAATAAAAAAATAATAATAACTTTACTCACTTCCTAATGTTGAAAACTTGAGCAGTTTGGCCAACTGGATATCTTGTTGGCTTTCCTCCAAGAGGGGAATGTTTAACGACGACTTGGATAATAGCGCTTTGTCCTTTTCACGTTTCTGTTGCAATTCTTTTTTCTTGTTCTGTAACAATAGCCAATTTTAATTTTCTTGTTGAAATGGCTTAGAAACAACAAACAACAGAGGTCGTTTTATTTTTAAAACTTAAAACGAGTCCTCGGTTCACTGTGAAACAATGGCATGATGGAAAAAATTATAAGTCAAATCACGTTAGGTCAAATATTTTCAACTTACCCTGAAATTTTGTCGTAGCAACTGATTAGCGGAAAAATCGTCTCTCCAACGCAATTGCATGTCTTCCAATTTGCAAAGCATGGGTGCGGCAGCTTTTGCTTTACTGGCATCGTCCACATCGTGTTCCAAGTGAAACATCGAATCCATCGACAGCTTTTTAGTGGTCTCCTTGTCTGCATATAAAAGTGATGTCTTGGTTAACAAATGCACTCATTTAAAAAAATTTTAAATTACGAACTTGAGTCGACCTTCCGGGGCGATTTGATCATTTTCCGATGGATCCCACCGTCGTTCTTGTCGTCTCGCTCCACTGACGATTTCGTAATCCATATTCTAACAACAATCAATGACACACAAATCAACACCAGTTTCACAAAAAATTGGCGACGCTCATAAAATTTCAGTATCTAATAAAGATTTTAGAATGCTTTCAAGTCTACCTGTGGATCTGTTTTAATTTCAAAGTGGTTGTTGCACAAGTGACATTTCATCCTGAACTGGTAGATGGGGGTCGAGTAATACATTCCAACTTTCGTCTTTTCCGCATTGTAACGAACACCCATTCCAATGTGATTGCCACACCCATCGCACCATATGTTGTAAGGCATTTCAAACCTTTAAAACAGAAAAACGAAGATCTTGCAAAAAAATCACTCGTTTGAAAGAATCACATATCAATGCCAAATAGATTACCGAATGATGAGAATGCCCATATGCAACTTGCGAGCACGCTCGCGCAAAGCGTGAGTCCCATGATACTTGTTTAACGAACCCTTGTCAGGATTGTAATCGGGCGGGTAATATTTGTTCTGTCCTTTTCTTTCACCCTGGAAAATAAAACAAAACGTTGATACGGTACTATAATCATAAATAACATGTCTGTAAAGATTCTGTTATGGTTTACGCTGGATTCTGAAACATCCTTGATACACATACAGTAATGAAAACTAGAAAGGACTGAATTTGAAATGAAAACAAAACACCTCCTTAGTTTCCACCTGGTCAGAAAATGTTTGTTTTTTATGTCCTTGCTCGTTTTAATTAACTAGGCCTACAGATCAATTGATGCGTATTAAAAGTTAGAATCAATACTTTCGCCAGTTGTTGGCAATGTGCTGAGTTGGTTTCAGTGAAAGAAATAATTGTATAGTAATAAAATAAAGACTTGTCCTTTATTCAACAGACTATGGGAGGATGATGAGAAATTATCAATAGTTTCTGAAGAATGTCTAACTAATATTTATACAAAAATCACCAACTGATCAGTATCTAGATGGCAAAATTACTAATCTTGCACATCAGTGACACAGTTACGTAATGAATTTTCTTCATCATTCTGAGTAACTGCTGTAGTAATACGATGATCAAGAGTGTACACTTCGATTTCCTTAGTTAGATACATATGAATGAATGAATGTTGACAAATGTACAGCATGGATAAACATATGTCAACGTAAGTTCAAGAAAACCATCACATTCAATCTATCCAGTCAATAAGTGAAACATTTCAAACTTTTATCAACTATTGGGTTGTCATTTCTGCGAAAGAGGCGAAAAAGAATTGGCCTTGTCTTCGTCATAAAAACATCAACATTGATCGTCGAATAATTCACAGTGTAGTCAGAAGTTTATAGTCAAATGTTATTCACGAAAATTATATAGAGCGAATATATTACCATATTGACAGTTGTAAAATGTTTTCCAACGATTTGCTGTTGTGATGATTTTTAGTTCCCACAGAAGTGAAAGAAACAGTGGACGAGTTCACTGGCAGCCCTGGCGGCCATTTAGATTAAATTGGGATCCCCGGGTCCAGTGCCTCTATTTTAACAGTCCTTAATTATTTTGGCAAATAAAGTATCCTAAAGTGGCAACAACTGGTTATTGGTTACTTGTTTGTTAACGACTATTTACTATTAATGCAATTTACAATAATTCTGTATTCGGTTTTGATTTGAATTAATAAGTTGTGCTATTTTGACGTTAGATAGCGCAACAGGTATCAAATTAATAATATGTTTTATTAATTAGTTTTATTTAATAAAAAAATTAAACAAAAATCAGTGTTCATTTGAGTAATAGCTTGGATTTTAGACATGGTTTTTTGTTTTGCTTCTTGATTTAGTTGTCTTTGGGGGTCCCTGCACTGCCACCTGGCGAAGCGAGCGAATGCTAGTGAATCGAGTGCCAACTTCGGTTTGTTCTCTATCGTCAGCTGTCTTCGTTGATGACTTTTGATACTCTTTCGTCTAACGTTTGACCAGCTGATTGGACTGCGTGAAGAGATTACAATTGACGACGACGACAGTAATTGAAACTCAAACATATACACAAAAAAAAAAGGACGTGGTGTAAAGTGGTCGTCGGTCGCCCGTGGCCGTAGTCGTGCTTCGATGGCGACGTCCGACGAGAGTCTTCCCGTCGCCGCTGTATTCAGCGACTCGGCCGTCTTTCCTCGAAATGATAAGGACCCACAACTGGCCACGACGACGGTGGCATCCACGGAGATGCCACCTTTGCCTTTTGACAATCTTCCTCGTGGTATTTTGACCGAACAGACAGGATGGACGAACGAACGAGCTCGAAAGGTGAAACAACCCGCCATCGGCGATTGCTAATGGTGTCTGGAAGTTGCTCCAAGAAATGATCTTGTTCTAATTCTGAGTGATCTGTTTCTAATTTCTCATTTTGCGTTAGACTAGCAGTCGTTCAAGAGTTTTTTTTATATCAGACGTGTCTTAAGAGTCAAGAAATTCTATAGGATTTTTTCAATTGGGAGGGGGGGGATAGAGTTGAATGTTTGTAGAATCTGTATCATGCCACATTGCAGATCAGGGGGTTGAAAAAATTCAAGTGGGGATTCGAAACAACAAGAATTCTCTGTTTCAAAGGGTGTCATATTATTGTTTTAAGGATTTCACTCGATTTTCTTTTTCAAGCGTTCGTGGAGAATTTTCACCTTTGTCTTCTGCAATGTTTATTTAGCATGTTTCAGTGGACTGTCGACAGTACAAAACTTCTAGGCAGAAGCCAGAAAGTGTCTTTTGCTTTCAGAGATGCTGGGAATTGTATTAACATGATACGACATACACTCAGGTTTATGAAGTTGAAACAGTGGGTCTAATTTTTTTGACACGGTTTAACGCCTCTAGGTGTAAATGACATGCCTTCGGGTTAGTCAGTGCACCCTTTAAATTTTATGTACCTAATACAGTGGAATCTGGTATTATAATCACGGATAATGTCATCAATCAACTATTGTTATCATAAACAGTCGATTCCAAAACACTTTTATTAACCACTGTTTTCAGCTAGTTATTGTTATCAAGAAACACTAGTCCCAAAGTAATCATAATAACCTGATTTCACCGTATTTGCACAACGTTATACAAATGGTAGAAAGGGTTTGTCATACAAAGTAGGGCTTAAATGTAATGCATGCTATATATATATTGGTGGTAGCTTAGCGGATGAAATTGAATGCAAATCTAGGCTTCATTTATTGATTTGACTTTTTGTATTGCCCTAGCTTCTTGAAGATTGCAAGCTAGATGTCAACGAACGAGTTTCTACTCTTCTAGAGGCTTGTGCTGGTGACGGAGTCGCTTCCAACGCCAAGCTTGAAAATTCTGAAACTGTCAACACGATGGTTGGTTCTTCCAATGGTGACTTGGCCCAATGCAATGGTCAGTTGACGGCAAGTTCCACTGCTCATCTAGCTACATCTCAGAATGCGGACAAAAAGCGATCGCACCGGGACTACATATTTGGCAAAGTCATTGGTGAAGGATCTTTTTCCACGGTAAGTTGTGTTTGGTATTTTTTGGTACATTTTGTTTTGTCAACTTGTCCTTTTTTTTTTTATGGGGTGTTTTTGAAAGGACGCTATGTTTTGAAATGAGCTTTTTTTTCATTTACAGGTGTTTTTAGCAAAAGAAATTGCCACTGGTCGGCGATGCGCTTGTAAGTGTGACATTGATGTTCAGTTTTTATTTTAGTTTGTGCAGACCAATCGGATTTTTTTCTTGTTGTACTTGTAGTGAAAGTTTGTGATAAACGAGTTCTACGCCAAGAAAAGAAGACCCTCTATGTTAAAAGGGAAAAAGAAGCTCTGTGCAGGGTCAACACTAAACAGTCTCCCTTTATTATTAAATTGAATGCAACTTTTCAGGGGACTTATAAATTATGTATCCTTTGACCATGTGTGGGGAAAAAAAATTAATCCTAACAACATTGCCACCATGTTGTTGTTGTTTCTTAGCTGGACAACAGATTTTGATCTTGCTTTTGCCAGCAATGGGGAATTAACCACCTACATTAACAAAGCTGGTAATTTCAATGAAGAATGCACAAGTTTCTATGCAGCTGAGGTGCTTATGGCCCTAGAACATCTTCACTCGCTGGGAATGATCCACCGGTACAGCATTTACTACCTTAACGATCCAAAGATTAAGCCACAAGCGTGCATGGTTCTATTTGAGGAAGAAATATACAGGGTGGACACCATGAGATGTCAACATTTGCAAAGTCCCAATATTTTTTCACAGGTTATTCAAATGTAATGCTTGGTGGAATGTAAGCAAAACCCCGAGTTTTATGTGGCAGTTTTGTAGTGCGTATCAGAGGTCGTAATGAAAATACAGAAGTGAAACATGTTATGATTGTTTACGTATTAACCTTCAAACTAGATGTGAACTGCAGTAAGGGGTTAGATGTTGACATTTCATGGTGGACATCCTGTATATGGGTGTATGAGATGTGTGATATGTTCCATTTTGAAATCTCTGAATTGGAACTGTGTACACTTGTACCTTTATTGCTTTGTAGTTGCGTCAATATGAATCAGGAATATAGTTCCTTGAGATGACCCAAATTCATGATTCATGGCGAAGCAGAAATTAATTATTTTGTTTCTATACCAGGGACATCAAACCTGAAAACATTCTGTTAGATGAAAACATGCACATTAAAATTGCTGATTTTGGTTCTGTCAAACTTCTCGGTAATTCTTCTGAAGGTAAAAACAAAATATTGAGCATACACAGCATGTGCTTTTGTTTCCAATTTTTTGTATAATCACACTATTTGTGTTGATTTTGGACTGGTACAGAGAAACAAGAACCTGCACGGAAAAATTCATTTGTTGGAACTGCTCAATACGTAGCTCCTGAAATTCTCTGTGACAAACCTCATTCCAAAAGGTAAACTTATGAACTGTAGTTCTGCACTCACAATTTCAAGTAGTTGGCTAATGCTATATTATGTGCCTTCTAGTATTGACTTGTGGTCATTTGGATGCACTATGTATCAAATGGCGGCTGGAACTCCTCCGTTTAAGGGACCGTGAGTATTTTATACACAAATTGTTTGGTTTTTTTTTCATGATCATCCTTGCTCTATTGTGGTAAAAAAATATTAAGTTTTTGTTGTTTATCACAATAGGAACGAATATTTAATTTTTCAAAAGATCATGAAGTTAGACTACTCTTTTCCTTCAACTTTCAATCCGACCATCAAGGATCTCGTAGAAAAACTTCTGGTTGGTTGCAGTGACATGTTTGCTAGGAACTAGAAAATTTTTGTATTTCCACCAGTCTGAACGTGACAGTACCACCATACAAATAGATACATTTGTAGAGTGGTATTGTCATGATTTAAATTGACAAATTGAATTTGGTCATCTTAGGTTTTAGATGCTTCACAACGTTTGGGCAGCTTAGACGAAGATGACGGTTATCCTTCGATCAGGAGGCACCCTCTTTTCAATAACATATCTTGGGACACATTACACATGCAGACGCCCCCTCAGTTATCTTGCACGGAAGATAAGGGTCGTGTCATCCATCCCAATAATCTCGATGTTGACGATAAGGTAGGTGTGATAGTAGAACATTTTGCAGATTATAAATTATTTGCGACTGTTAGGAGTAAAATGTATTTTTTGTGGCTTGATTGTAGGAACTGGAAGGGTTAGAGCCAGGTTTGGACGAGAAGCAGTTTTCGCGGTTGTTGGGGCTCGATTTACGCGACATCTACGGAGACGAATCGAACAAGAAGCAGCATAATGTCGCCACCAGTTGTGACTATCGTAACTTAACACCTTCTGATGTTCCTAAAGTGCTGGCTTCGCTAGAGACTTGGCAGCAGAAGCAGGTGAATGATTTCTGGCACGGACGTGTTTTCAAGAACGTTATTCTACGTCTTGGAATGGTTAGCAAACGCAAGGTGCGGTGAACTTTGTCCGTTGAGAATGTCGATTTGCTCTTTGAAGAGTGGGTATTGATTGAGTAAACCATTGATTGCAGGGACTCTTAGCAAGGCCGCGGATGCTCATATTAACCTCTGGACCACATTTGTACTATTTTGACGTTCAAAGAGATGAACTGAAAGGTGAAATTCCATGGACTGCCGAATTGACGCCTGAAGGAAAGAATTTTCGGGTCTTTCTTGTTCACACGGTAAGTCCAATCACACGTTTAAAAGGCAACTTTCACCCTGAAATTTGGCACTGTGAAATAACGATCCGTTCGATTTGTGTACAGCCTGGACGCACTTATCATCTAGAAGACCATGAAAGGCAAGCGGGCGTTTGGTGCGAATGGATTAAGACTGTCCACGACATCTATTTTCCATCGACATGATGCCAATAAACGGTGGTAATCGGATAAATGCGATAAAACTTTTCTTTTGCGAGCTTCTCGTTTTTTTTTTTGCTGAAAGTGGTCAAACTACTTGACTTTAGTGGGTCACGTAAATTTTTTCATGACTAGGCTAGAATTTTTTTTATAGTAAAAGTTTTAACATTAAATGGCATACAGGATCAGTATCAAAACATTCTTTTTTCTGGTTTTTTGTTTTTTTTTGCATTGATCCAGTGTTTTGTTTTTTAAGTGGATTGTTTGTTATTGTAACATGCTTGTAATTTTGACGTTTCTTTGCTCTATTACAAGCATGTTACCTGTGAGGTAGAAAGTAGAGGTACAGTATGTGAAGCAGTCGTCAACATGGGGTGGGTATAGACACTAGTTCAGGTTGGTTAACTAACAACACCACTAGATTTATCAGCAATTACCTTATCAGAAGTACCTTTTTTTTTTAACTATACCTGAACTGGTGTCTATACCCATAGACACGTGGTGTCGTCGTACCACTGGCGGCTTCTTAACAAGTACCAAAGTAAAATGCAGTAAGTAGTTTATTAAATTGGATAATTTTCAATGATTTTCTTAACGATTAGACTTTTTTTTCTGAAGCCCGGTTCACATACAGTTTTCACTGTAACTATGTAATTTTTGTGAGTTTTTCTGAATTTTTATTTTATTTTTTGGAAAGCCAAAATTTGGTGGATTCTCATTTCAAAATAAGTTTTTTTTTTTTTAAGTATGCTGATGCATCTGTACATTAATTTACATTTTAGAAATTAAAAAAATATTGTCTTTTTTTTTATATAAAATTTTTTGTAAATAATTCTTTTTTGTAGATTAATGTAAGAATGCTATAATAATCATAATCATAAGCGTAAAACCTGGGCGCTCCCAAAAACATTTGTTTTTACAAGTAAGAATTACAATTTTTAAGCAGTCAAGTTGTATATATGCCAATCAACTTCCAACCACAACAGTAAAGCCATATATACTTTTTCGACTAAATATGAATGTGTTGTATATTAAAGCAACTATCTTATAATTTCACATTTGAGGCACCCCCCCCCAACATAAGCCAAAGTTTTACGCCACTGATAATAATAATAATAATACAAGAATTGTGATAACTTTATTTAGTTGAGACTGAAATAGGGTGACCAGATTTGAAAAACCAAAAACTGACACAAAAATGATATATATCGATACAAACAGCTTTTTTTTTTCAATAAATATTGTGACATCTTCAAAATGCAAATTTGTTGATATCAATTCGTTTGACATACAAACTTTGTGTAACCGGATTTCAATAAATGATGAAGGAAACTTAGATACATTAAAAAAAAACAGCTTATTTATGAGAAAAAAAGTATAAAATGAATATATAACATTACTGTGTCTATGTATTATAGATTAATATTAAAAAACCGGGATGTCTGGTCACCCTTGACTGAAATGTTTTGTGGTTCCGTGTGACTGACTTGACCGTTAATTGTAATTTATGTTTTTCACTATCTTGACTCGTTACCAGTGTTGTGTGTACAACATATGGTTGTGTTGCCATGGCAACATCAGTGCAGCTGTTCATACCTGAATGTATGAATGAATGAATGACACTTATAAGTAGCTGCTATAGTATAAGGTTACTCAAGCCCGACCTTCACCTGTGACAAAGTTACATTAGGGATTTGGAAATGTTGCCTGTATTTACACTGCAACTTAATCATCGCTTTATGCCAGGATGCGTAAGTGTTGGTTGTTATGATGGTAAACACCCTTGCTTGACTGCAGCCACCACAGCTGGTAAGGTAAATGAAGGTTTTTGTCACAATTGCTAGAATTACTAGAAGTTAAATATCAACTATTGGTGTTGTTACGCTGATCAGAACTGAATCAATTGATTAACTAATAAACACGGTGTTTCTAAAAGGTCTGGCCAAAATTCATAGTTAAAGAAAGCATGCTTTCTGTAACTATGCTTCAAAAGTGAAATACTTCACTTTTAAGATAACACGAAAGTTACGTAAACATATTAGCCTATGGTGTCAACTGCTATAAGTATGGATTTTGGACCATGCCTTTATGGACGTTTTGCTCATGTGTCATACGTGGTTACAATTTACAATATTGCCAGACCTTTCAGAAATGCCATGCATATGACGGTTAGTTGTGCAAGAAAATGGTGAAACAACAACATGTCTGCATTTAGTTTTTATTTAAGCAAAATGGGTATTTGTAATAATAAGAGGCTTAAAAATTTTCCGATTTGAAAATTTAACGTTGATGAGTAATTTCAAAAGTGATATCAACAAGGTAAGCGACGGATTTTATTTTTGCCATTTTCTTGATCTTTCAGTACTTAAGCTAAACATGGTAAAAGTGCTTTAAACTTAGGTGTCCTGGCTACTTGGACATTTTCCGGAATACCATTGAGAATGTTTGTTTAACTCGAATAAGCATTGATTGACAGGTGATCGTACACAACCCTCATACAAGAGGTGCCATTGGTGGCGGCCGTGCCTTGAAGAGTGCAGCAGCTTCAGATATTTCTTTGCTGAACATCAATCAATCCGTTAATGCTTTGGAAGCAGGCAGTTTAGTCATCAATAGTTCCAATGACGTACTGGTGGTTGGTACGAAAACCAGTCTTCTCGCCTATGATGTCCAAAATAATGCTGATTTGTTTTATAAAGAGGTCAGATTCTCAACTTAAAAACTGCATAACCAAATTGACTCAATTTTAATAGGCTACTTGAAAAATAAATAGTGTTAACTGATGAGTGGCATGTCAGATTGCAGATGGGGTGAGCAGCTTGGTCATCGGTGATCTTGGCAGCAATCCTAATCATCTTGCAATTGTTGGTGGCAATTGCACATTGCAAGGGTTTGATTATCAGGGCAACGATGCATTTTGGACGGTACGTGTCGAATATTGCTGAGACGTTGACAGTCATTTTGAAAATCGGTTGATTTAAAAAGTTACGGTATTTGTAGGTTACGGGAGATAACGTGTCTGCATTGTGCCTTATGGATTTTACCAATGATGGCCAGAATGAGGTTGACAATTTAAACATTGTGTTGTCACTTTCTTATTTATAACATCAACAAACTGAAACATCAGTTTGGTAATGTGTTTTTGTTTGTTTGTTTAGTTACTAGTCGGTTCAGAAGATTATGAAATACGGATTTTCAAAGATGATGAAATCATAGCGGAGATATCAGAAACTGAAGTAAACGTTCTTATTCTTGGGCATTGCTCGAGTCCCAAATAATTTTAACGATGCACAGCAGGTTTTTGACTATCGTACTACTTTCCCAATGAACGGAAAGTACTAGTTTTACGTTTTTTATTATATAGGCATTTCATTATGTTGTATAGGCAATTACATTTTTATGCTCAATGGAAGAAAACAAATACGGTTATAGTTTAGCAAATGGGACTGTTGGAGTTTATGAAGGATTAGGACGTTACTGGAGAATCAAAGTACCACTTTTGCTTCCGAGGTGTCCTGTTTTTTTCTTACTGTCATACATTTTATAGTGAAGTATTTTATTCCTGCTATAGTCTAAGAATTATGCAATGAGCATTTTCGGGTTTGATTTGGATTCTGATGGAGTGGCCGAATTAGTGACAGGATGGAGCAATGGAAAAGTAAACAAAAATTCTTCTTTGACCAAGCTAAAGACAAAATAAAATTGAAGGGCCTGGGATTAAAGGGTGTTAAGTAACATTTATTTTGTCAAAAATTAACTTAAATGCATTAGGTGCAATTCTACCTTCCATAATTTTGAGCATAACAACAAAACGTGCAAAGATATTAGTGCAAGAAGTATGAAATTAGCTCATAGACAGAATGAAAGTTCAGATCTTTGAAACGCAATATTCTTAAAATTGTAAAAATGGAACACCCTTTTACACCAAGCTCTTCAATGATATTTATGATTGGTCACAGTAACACTAGTACATATCCAATTCAGGTCGACGCTCGCAACGATCGAATGGGTGAAGTCATCTTCAAAGACAATTTTGCCCATGCGGTTGCGGGTATTGTTCAAGCTGATTATCGACTGGATGGTAAAACTGAACTCATTTGCTGTTCCGTTAATGGAGAAGGTACATGCTAGGTTTTAATAAAGTTTAAACCAAAGGTGTCCATCTTGTGGTTTTTGATTTTGATGAAATTTGTTCTTAGTAAGGGGATATCTAGCATCGACTGGAGATATTCAGTACCAACTGCTCGATTCCACAGTGGAACAGGATACTATACGGGAACTAGCTCAGAAAAAGCAGGTGACCAGAAACATCTCTTTTTTTTTACTGTTCGTTTTTAAGGGCGTTTTCTGTGTTCACATCACTTACCGTATTGAGTCGCGTCGACAGAATTTACTTCTAGAATTGCAAAACTATGCAGACAATTTACGATTAGGCGGCCTGACAATTCAATCCCCAACAAGCAAAAGCACAATTGATAATGGGTTATCTGGAATGATTCCTGTAAGCAATACAGGATTCAGCTCAATTTTAGTCAATCTAGATGTGTTGACATGAAATAACCAAATATATTTACATTTTAGGCCGACACTCAGCTGCAGACTGCAATCGCATTGAATATGGAAAGTGGGGATAAACCAGTAAAAACATCTTATTACATTATGTACACATTGCATGACATTTCATTTGGATCATCTTAAACCACACTAAACTAAGTCAAATCCCTCTATCTATTTTCATCTCTGTGAGAACTCATCATAGTCTGGAATGCACGTCAATGCACCGGTGACACCTAGCAATATTTTAATAAAACAAAACCTTCAAAAATCCAAATCCTGTTTGAATTAAAACTTTGCATGGCACGGTGCTACTTCTAGTTGGTTCATAGCACCATGTAACTTGCTCTAATTGGTCCAGCAATGTAATTCTTAGTCTATGACTAGATCATGTCTTAGTGGCCTCATTTCATGCATTAACTTAAGTGTAAAAGAAAAAAAAATGAGTTAGTTCACTATGGTTTAAGACAATTTATTTCAGAAATGAAGATTTAAAATGTTTGAATATTTTTACAGCCTGGTGTGGAAGTAACCCTTATGACAACCAATGACACCATTATTCAAGCTGTGATAATATTTGCTGAAGGAATTTTCGAAGGAGAGAGTCACGTTGTGTAAGTCTCTTGTCAGATATATTGCAGAAATACATAGATTGATGTTCGATTTCATTAACATAATTCTGTTACAGTCACCCAAAAGATGCTGATTTGAGCAACACCGTTCACATGTTCATTTATCCACCAAAAGATATCCCGGTTGATTTACACATTAAAGTGATGGTTGGATACCGAGGAAGGTCGTGTCATTTTTCTAACTTAATTTTTAAAATGTCAAACTGTGTAACACTGGTGACGTTAACACTGACATTATATCCTTTTACAGCTTACAGTTTCATGTCTTTGAGATGTCAAGACAACTTCCTAGGTTTTCAATGTACGCACTGACTAAAGAAAAAATTAGTGAACCTGAAGGAAAAGTTGTATTTCAAATCAATGACAGAGTTCAAAGAGTAAAATTTTTCTTGTTATAATTTTCCTATAAATTTTTTTTTTTAAAGTTATAATAAATTGATGTAATATGCAATCGTCATCACTTTTTTAGGTGCTATTGTGGATAAACCAAAATTTTCTCTTAATGGAAGAAATACAGGCATCCGAAAATGGCATGCTTGACATCGCTTTTAAATCATTGCGTACGTCTCAGCCACTTTCACTACAAATGCAGCAATCTGGACAGGTAAATCAAATATCTCCGTCACAGTCTAGTATAAACGTTCTACCAAATTTATATATATATATATATATATATATTTTTTTTTTCCACGATATTCCAGATGACAATTCGAACCAATGATATGGAACTAGCTGGAACCCTTGTTCAAGCCTTAGTTTCATTTCTAAACATCAGTGATTTAGGTTCAACTTGCGATTTCCCTTTGGAACTCGAGAAATTAGAATCGACGCTGCAAAAAGTAGGTATTAGGGAAAAAAGTTAATTTTCTGCTTTAAAAAACAAAGTTTATTCTAAGATTTGAAAATTGTTTAAAAATTTATTGTCTTTTTTCAGGTTGAAGATTTTAACACAGCACGGCAGACCATGTTGGCCGACATGGCAGACCATTCTACCCTGCTCCGTTCTTTCATAGTACAGGCGGAGGATTCCCGTTTGATTCACGATTAGTGAGTATATCTTATCCCAGGGGTGTATACAGGATGGGGGGTAAATCTCCTAATTTGGAAGAACGATTTTGGAAGTACTTCTACGTATATACATAGTGCACTAAAGTATACTATGACAAAATATTTTGTCAACCCTGCTCTGGAAAATCCTGCACATGGGCCTGTTTATCCATTTGTCAAGTTTCCTGGATTATTGGAAAATTCGACTTTTTTTGGCTTTGTCTAGCAAAAATGTAAGACGGCGGTACATGGCTCTCCATGACATTAACAAAGATCTCACAAGCTACTACAAGATCCGAAGCAACAATCACCAGGAATTGTTGAACTGTTTGAAATCAGTGAACCTGATGATACAAAAAGCTGCCCAACTAAGAGGTAGGTTCCAGTAACACGCAATGTTTTGGTGTGGCAAGTCGAGTTATTTGTGAAATACTGTGACATCAGCTTCTTGCTTCATAATAAATGAAAAACTTGTTAGGCAAAAGCTGACATCACAGCTGTGCACAAATGGCTCGATCTGCTACATAAAAAATTGCATGTGGCAGGAGGCGTTAACACAAATAGCGGAAGGAATCAATTTCTGTTTCAACTGTTAATTGATTCCTGTAATTTTTTTTTTCCACAGCTGGAAAATCCAAAAGCCAACTCATCAATGCTTGTCGTAATGCCATTCAAAACAACAACTTGAACACGCTGTACAAGATTATCAAGACAGGCGTATCTTAAACAAGTCCAACATGTACAACCCTGTACCAGTTCATGTTGGTAAGCCTAGCATTCAATTGGAAAAAACAAACAAACAAACCAAACGATGAAATTTTTAAAGCCATTAAGTTTGCGTATTGTAAGCAACCAATTTCAACGTGGATGCATATATTTTTTTTTATTAACATCTGGGAACACCAGTGTTATATTTAACACAATGGAGGTTAATGAACAAAACAAGATGAAATATTTTTTGTACTTTGTTTAAAAATGTATGGCATCAATGAGCTGCATAAAAACTGAGATAATTCAATTCTTAATAGTGAACTGGAAAACTATTCACTTTAAACGAGGAAATGCAATAGACTAAAATAAAGTCTAAAATAAAGAAATGTTTTTAGTTCGTAAATGAAATCTCATCAGTTGATAAGCTGCTTAAACTGTGATTAAAACCAAACACGACTTACAAAAATATTAACCTTAATTTAAACTCTTATTCTGAACTCGTTAAAACTTGGAATTAAATTAAATGACGTGTGACGCATAAATGACGCATATGCCCTTATATTTTCTATCAGAATACAGACCCACGCATAATGTAACCAGCTTGCCTGTCAACCATTTTCATTAATCACCTACTAGGAAGAAATTATCACTGGTGACGATGTACTTTTGTTTTGCTCGACTACAGTTGTTCCGATGTTTGAAACCAGAGTGACAAAGTAGCAGCTGTCATGGATGCCTCGAGTGTTTCCAGTTGTTGTGACATTACACTTTTGCCACCGAATGTAATACTTCACAGTATATTGAAGTAGTGGAACTCAACAAAACACAAGATGAAAGAATGGTAATGTGGTACTGACGTTGTGAACAGTGAACTATTGCTTTGTTGAAAGGTAGTTTTTTTCCCCCTGCACTTGTGCGTTTCATCTCATCCAAATGTGATTTGGTCATTGTAATAAGCCAGAATGAATAGCACCATGACTCCTACAATCCATCCGAGGTTTTGTAGTAGCAAAACTTTGACCGCTTGTCGCGCATTCACTTTGCTGGCTACTTCGACCGCTTCGTTGAGTTCTGGAATCTGAACAAAATTGGAAATTTCAAATCATATGAACAAAAGTCTGAATCTAAATTTAGAAATGTGATGTGCAATTACCATGTCGACTAGAGAAATGTACAGGAAAACACCACCGGCCAGTGCAAAAATGTAGGTACCGGCAGCTTCGAGTTCACCTAGTAGAATTCCAACGATAAGGCCCATGTAGCACGTGCAGGCTGAAAGAAAGTTGTACAACATGGCTTGCTTCATGGACATGCCTGCTTTCAGCAAAACTGCAAAATCGCCTGGAATGGATGAAACATGGTTCCATTAATAATTCTCAAATTTCAATGCCGAGTCAACGCTGCTGTAAAAAGCTGAAACTTGAGTATATATAAAAATGTAATAAAAATAACAGGAATGTGCAAACCTAATTCATGAGGAAATTCTTCACATATGACAGCGACTGAAATGCTGACTCCTGTGAGGATGCTCTGATTAAACGCAGCACCAATCGATAAACCATCAATGAAATTGTGTAGTCCGTCGCCGAAGATGATCATCCACGCAACAGTGGCCACTGCACTGGTCTGGCCTGGTTTGAATTCAATGTGATGTTCGTGCGAATGAGTTCCATTCTGCAAACAAACAAACAAAATGAACATAAAGACTAAACATTACCAACCTTGATATTAATGCCAGGTTAATGACTACTAACTACCAGCTCTATAAATTATTACTGATAACACATTGTAAGAGTGACAAAAAAACTACAAAGCAAGCTCAACACACAATGACAAGTACTCTAAGTGCAGTTTGAGTTTTCAAAACTGGAAACTGTGCTTAGGAACGAACGTTGACCACCTTCTTAATTTGAGTAGGTGAATGAGCATCGCTCGATTGAAGCTGAGAAATGTACTTCAAGGATGGATCGCTGCCAATGTCGCCCATGGATCGACGAAACTCCTCCGAAATAGTCGAAGGCATGCACCGTAAGGCTTCGTTGTCGGAGCAGCTTCTCATGAGTCGCTGCATTTTTCTCTGCAATCGAATAATTCACATACGAAGAGAGCAACAAAAATAAGCGAGAGAAAGAATTACGTATTTGACGATGAAAAACTTTAGAATAACGTACAGAAAACAAGCAGCGGTACATGGATGTCACCAAACGAACTCGGCCATTTACGTACCTTTCGAGCATCGACAAAGATTTTCATGAAACGTTCCGTCATGAAAAATAAGTAGATCCCTCCAAGGACAACTAACGACACCCATAAGTAGTCATGGTTTTTCTGCGTAGTGTCTATCAAACCATATGCCTGATGAAAATCAAAAGATAAAAAAGATGCCGCCTTGAAACACCACCGTTCTCTTCAACGTTCGCGGCGAGCCTATTTACCTGCGGCAATAAGTGGAAAACCGCACTCCCGGACAAACTTCCAACGGCGAGGCCAATCAAAAACGTAAGTAGCTTGTCATACAAATTTTTACCCATTGCAGGAATAACGCTTACACCCACTAACGAACATAAACTGATTATGGTTACGAATAACATGCCATAGCCCCATACTGGAAATGAAACGAAAAACAAAACGGTTGGCATTAGAATGTGGGAAACGATTGCACAAGCTACAACGTTTAGTAGTTAACGTTACCTTCCAAATGGGTAGGTTTTGTTTCGGTAGGTGTCTTGGCACTAGGATGGCGTTGTGAGCAGGTTTGGTGTTCGATTTGCGTCAGAAGTAGAGGACACAGTTCCCGAAGTCCTTCTCTATCGATGGATGGTGGCAAATGAGTTGAAAATGTCAATCCCAATACTTCGTCCACATTAAGGCACTGAAAATTAATTAACAGTTATAACCAACTTAGTACTACTACTACTACTACTACTACAGTACTGTACCCGAAGTCCTTCGTTAACAAGTCCTTTTATAACATCCACTGTTGATCTTATGCTTTAGTCAAAATGCAATGTTACATTTTGTGTTGTTCAGCAATATTTAAATTTTCTAGCGTTTTTCGTTTTTGATCTCTCTATTTTTAGTATCTTGACAGGTTTGCACGATGTAGACCATTATTTAGGCTATTCTAAAAGGCCTCCTGACACAAGCAAATTTTTGGTGTGACAAGTGGAGCAATTTATGGACACAACTGTGACATCAGCTTCTTGTCCAACCAATGAAACCTAGTTGGTAAGAAGCTGATGTCGCAGTTGTCCACAAATTGTTCCACTCACCACACCAAAAATTGCATGTGCTAGAAGGGTTCAAAACAAATTTCCAATGAAGGGACTTTTATCTTAATTGAAATTGCTTAGCCAGTTGATGAAGCACAACCAATCTATCGATTATCTCTTTAATAATACTGCAGCGAGCTCCTCCACCTCCTCCACACCAGCTATAAGAGCATTACCGCACCATGTCTGAAAATGCCAAAACGCAAACCGAAATCGATATTCTAACGAATATTGTGAAGCAATATGAGTTAAAACAACTAAATAACTGATGAATGTTGCGAAGCAACACGAGTTAAAACATTTAAACAACGAATGCATAATGGCAAAAAAAACAAAACTTTCTCATTATTTTTTATGGGCTATTTACTAGTTTCAGTTATAAACTACTACTTTAGTGAGATAATTGAAATTGTGTTTCTTTGTTGCTAACTCATGATAAATAGTTTTACATCGAAATTTCTATGAAGCTCTTGACATGATTAATTAAGTCTTTGTTCAGCAGATTTACTTTTTTTTTTTTAAAGGACTTGTCTGATGACATGTCAACTGATGACATGTATTTTAAAAACAAATTCCTATTCCATTCAACACGTTTCCTTTCACTCCCACTTTTTTGTCTGGTTCGCAACGATTGAATAAAATGGTTTCATTACAGTAGAAATTTTTCCCCTTTGCTGTTATTGTTAAAATAATAAAATGTCATTTGGATTTTTTCATTCATCCTGTGAGTCTTATATGATGTGTGACAGGAATTACTCAACAGAATTGAACTTCTTAGAACACTACACTGATTGAATCAGCAAATTGGTATCTCAATCAACTAAGCCAAAGGTCATGTTGGAAAAGGAACTGTTTATTGATAGTGGTAGCGATTGGTTTCAAGTCTATAGGCAAAGTGTGGATTTTGTTTGCTTTTCATCAGCTCAAATCATTCTGCTCCAATACAAAGTTGTACAAGTACAGTACAGTACATAGCATAGTAGTTAGCCAGCTTTTAAAAAATGGAATTGAGGAGTTGAGTGGAATAATGGTGTAACCCCAAAAATATAGGACAAAAGGACTTCTGGCGCCTTCAAATTTAACATTAAAAGAAATTCCTGTCAACTGTATATTTATAGAAGGAAAATGAACAGGTTTTGCAAGAAAATCTATTGACTTTAGTTGACAGGCCACAAGTTGCTGGCTAATTTAAAAAAATGCAATTACGCCGTTATTCCAAACGTCGTGCTAATTTATAATTGCATTTACGCCATTTTTTCCAAATTTTATTATCTCTTCCATTGTTTTGGAAGTGAAAGAAGTGAGTGAAACAACCAGGAAGTGAAGAGACAAAAAGGAAGAAATCACAAATTTTTTTTTAAAGCAAAATTTATATGCAACCCAACACTTTTATGCTATAGATTGGTCTAAAACGATTCAATTTATATACATCAATAAAGGAATGATTAATGGAATAAAGGCATAAGTGTCTTTATCCTGTTTTTTTTCTTTCTACCCAACTCCTCAATTGCATTCTTTCAGTTTTTGAATTTCAATTTTGTTTGTTGGATAAACTTGAAACTTTTCTTAGAAGTGTGTTTTTCTTAGTTGCAATCAACAAAGCAAACACTACACTGATTAGTACTAGGCATTGACCAGATGCTCCGGTACTTCACTACTGATAAATAAGTTGACTGTCACCACTGTTTACCAACATTCACTCAGAGATCATGTCATGATCAGCCATATTTTACGTGGGTTCCATTCTTACCCAGTTGTAAAGCTGCCAACCACGTTTATTTATAACAAATCTGATGATAGCTCATAACGTTGCATCTTACAAGATCTGTGTTAATATGTCTGCAGAGGAAATGAAAGTAACTGTCAAGAAACAAGTCACATTGATTGGCAAATCTTTAATTCGACCGGTTCTACCACGTTTCCATGCGTGAAAAACAAACTCCCTCTATTTTATAATCTTGTAAAAAAATAAATAAAATAAACTCGATTAATTATTTTAGAAATGTTGATAAGAAACACTAACGCTGTTAAGATGGTTCAAAAGCACAATAATTTAACCCAAACATTCTATATCAAGCTGAACTTTCGAGTCTGAAAACAATGGCATTAGGATTAGCAAACTTAGCTATCGGTCAATAGTGGAGGTAGCTTAAGGTACTGATAATAAAAAGAGATAAGAGTATAGTTATGTTATAGGGTTCCCGTCAGTCAATGGCAATGTTTTTTATTTTTCTTCAGGAATAAAAAATTCCTTAACTGGTGAACATCTGGATCGATATTTACCGTTACCCATTTTCCTCTTATAATTAATCCCAATTTAGAAATAATTGCTAAGTTGGTGCAAGGTGAAAAAAAAGTATGACATTTTCTTTTTCTACAGTAGTTCATTTATACATGTTCACATTTTAATATTTATTCTGTTGGAAATCTACAATTTATATTTGTAATTTTTAATACCTATTTTTTCATTCTTATGTCCAATAAATGTGATTCTAATTCTGTAAATTAAGTCGCACCAGACATGGATAGATTGATCTACTGAAAAAAAAAATAGAGTACTTCCGCGTCAATTCGTCCACCTGCTTGTACTTGGTTCTGGGTTTATTTTCCAGGTTAGGTTAAGAAAAAAATACCATACATAAACCATCGAGAAAAATATCTTAAAAAGTATGATTTATTTTTTTAACATGGAAGTACCAAAAATAGCGTGCATGTACCGAAAGGTTCAGCACCACTGTACTAACCTGGACTGAAGAAGATACATGTGTCTATATTTTTACATGTATGTTTAAATATGAAAAGCTTTGGGCAATATTATGATAAGCCACATTTTTTTTTTTAGATAATTGTTCAGGAGAATCGTTTCTACCACGATTTTCTGGTGAGAAACTTCATAAAGTACCAAGATGATTCTCTATATTACACTGTCATTTTCTGGAAAAATCCAAAAAATGGTAAAGTGACAAGCTAAAAACAGTGCCGAGGGACAGTTTGATGTAAAAATGTCATTTTTTGGAGAAAGTGTGATTTACCACCATTATATATCATGGAGATACTTACCTTCTATCTCCATGATTATTGCCTGGAACTCTTCATATGTATGTCAATTTAAGAAGACACCTATATTATCTATTATTTGTTGTTCATTTTAACAACAAAAGTCATTTAATTTATTGAAGTAAATTATACTTTATACTCTATGTATAACACACAATTTAATATCGTTTTCCAACAATATGCTTTGGTATTATTATGTTGAACTACATTGTTGCTGTAAAAGAGTGTGTATTGTTGTAATTAATCTTTACCACTTGGCTCTTCTTCTTCTGTCTGTGTGCAACAAAATACATACTGTACACAGATGTAATAATTTTGTTCCTGATCATCTTCAATACAGTTCTTGTATGACAATTCTTTTCTCGACACACATGACGTTCACGGCACAACAATTTTATGGTATAGTACAGAGATAAAACCTTCTAAACCTGTCAGGTGTGACAGGTTTAGAATGAAAAAGCATACTGAACAAAATAATTTTTCCAAATATTTTATCAACCATTTATAGATTTGCTATTCAAAGATCCATTATATTAGACGATCATTAATAAATTTACCATGTTTCAAAAATGTCATATCATGTTTGTTTTGTTTGCAGGTCTGCTTAGCTTACCGGCATGACTCGATTTGACTCACCTGAGTGGACGCAGTGCACGTGTCTTTGCGTCCTAGTAAGAGAGCCGTTTCATCCGACGACGACAAATTGACACACAAATTATGAGGATGGTGAAGAAGAAGAACACTCGGCGGTGAAGAAGTAGAAGAAGTTGAAGTTGTCGTTTCGTGTTCTTTGGAACTAATTCGACCTAAGTTACAATTGTTCATTAGCGTGGCTAGTTCCTGAGATCGGAGTGAAGATCGTCCGTCCCGAGCATAACGGCTTATCATTAGGTCGAGAAGACGGTCGCTTAGCACCGCACGTTCACTACTACTGTTGCTATTTTGGCCCATCATTAAAGAAACCATGGTCGAAAGAAACACCACCAACGACAAACGTACTAAAGCTGTCATGATGAACAACGGTTGACAAAAAAAGTGGAGAGATCACCGGTTGGGAAAAAAAAGGGAATGACTGAGAGGAGGCTGTTGCCGACGATGATGCCACCTCCTCCTCTGTCGTCTCTCTATCTCTACATCGAGGAGGAATAAGAAACGATAAACGGATGAGGTGATCGCCAGATGTCACCAGGGCTCGACGTGATGTGACAGTAGTGAATCGAACGGAACAGACGACACGACGTGTATTTCATCGTCTGCAATTTATATAAACACCGTGAATCAAACTTAACAGTATTTGATAAAAAAAAAAACAAGCGATGGAAATTTGGACCTTGTCACTCACCCGAGTTCGACAGTGTTGTCAGCTCGTAGTACGTTAAAATGACAGTTGTTACTTTAGTGAGGTATATATCACCGACCGAATCGTACAATTTTATAACATTGAATTTGAATGTTAATTGTAAATAATTAATTAAGTAATTGTACCGCTGATTTCACGGAAAACTCATTCAGTCATGTCGCAGCCCACTCCCTCCCCCTGCCCCGTAATTTTAAATCCGTCGGGAAAACGAGAAGATGAATTTCCTTTCCAATTAGGTTCTAGATTAGATCGATTAAGTAAACTTTAACATGAAAACTTGTTTTTGATTGGACAACGTTTCACTCGTAACGTTCTCCCCAGTGTGTTGAATGTTGAATCCGTTACTACATTACGAAAAGGTTTCGCGTTTCGTCAATTGATGGCACCACATGGATTGAATTGAAGCAAACATTAATTTGATTGGTTAAAAATGGAGGTTTTGATCGAAATGGCGACATGCTGGTGTGCGAGTTGCCTTTGACCCCGTGAAAAGTTTAAACTAAAGTGAACGATTTAAAAACTAAAAGTGAAGGTGTACGAATACGACTCTTCACTCGTTTGTCATTCATTGTGTCAAGAAATTAAGTATGGCAAGTAATTCAGAATGGACTTCAATTGCCAAAGTATACGACCCTTTAAAAGCGGGCAGCATTGATGGAACAGATTCGCGACCTCATGACAGAGCCATTGAAAGAGCTTTAGAAGTAGCTTTTTTTCCTTAATTTTTTTTGACCAACTTGACATTGTCTTAGAATTTTTTTGTGTGTGATATTGATTTGTCATTTTGCAGGCAGAATATTTCACCAACAAACATGTGATTGGAAATGCCAAATGTACTATATTTGTAGCCAGACTGAATCCCCAAACATCTCAAGATACACTGAAAGAAGTGAGAAATATTGCTTCCCTTTTTACGTGTAACTTAGTATTTAATTATATTAAAGGTCTTTTTGCATGCTGATTAGTGGACGTTTTAGTTGCAATCTGAGGCTGGTAAAGTGTTTTTCCTTTTCTTTTAAGGTCGGACGCAAACTGGATGTCATCCAATTTTGTCGACTGAATGCTGGATGGTCATTGGATGATCCAATGGGTACTTTCTGGTTAGTGCAAGGTCCACTATTTGCTTGTACTTGATTATAGGTTTATTTTGCAGGTAAGGTTAGTAAAAACAAATGTATTAAATGTATGATTTTGTTTTGTTTTCCTAGCCTAACCTGCAAAATAAACCCATAATCAAGTACAAGCAAATAGTGGACCTTGCACTAACCAAAAAGTACCTTCCAATGAGCAAATTGGATGACATCATGTTGTTTGCATTCGCCCTAAGAAGTCGCTTGACATGGTGTGTACCTTGCCACCCACTGGGAGTTAAAGTCTTGTGGGATACAATGCAAACCCCACAGTGGAAGTTTTATTTTTATTTATCCTTGAATTACTGTCATGTGGAATGTTCTATTTTGGGTTGCAATGAATGAATTGATGTGAAATTGAACAAGATGCGACACTCGTATTGCTCAAGCTCAGTTCAATAACATTGCAAACCATCGAACGACTTTTGTTGTTGTTTCTGTATTTAAAGTAGATATGCTCTCTAAATTTCCAAATCCTAAGTAGATGTATAATGGCACAATTATAAAATTGAGATCACTTTAAATGCAGATTCAGATTATCTTATAAGTTGTGACTGCCATAGCCTTGGTTATTTTGTGATAAACTATAACTTCAAAGTGTTTAATGTAGCTTTCCATTAATTTTTAGGCATTTTCAAAGTATGGAAAAATCAAGAGCTGCAGATTAGTTCGAGACATCGTGACTGGTTTTTCCAAAGGATATGGATTTGTTGAGTACGAAGCTGAAAAAGATGCTGTCAAGGCCTATCATGATGCTAATAAAACCTTTCTGGAGGGATATGAACTATTTGTTGATTATGAATGTGAACGAACTTTGGAAGGCTGGATACCAAGACGTCTAGGTACAGTATTGAAAATCAACATTATTCCTTAATGCCCACTATCTCTTATAATCCAGAAGCAGGGGTCGACAAAAGTTAACAAGAATTCAAGAGCCCACCTTTTTTTTCCAGGCACCAGCATTTATTTATTAATATTAAAAAATATATAAATTCAAGCGCCAGGTAAAATTTTTCAGGCGCCATGGCGACTAGGCATCCTTTCTTTGTCTACCTCTGATGTAGGAGCATAGAGTCGAGAGCAACAAAATCAGTGTTTCCTATTTGATGTTTTTATTTAAGAATTTGCCATTTAGCTAAGTTATCACAATGATCAAGCAATTTTAAAAGTTAAGAGTATAGCAAAACTAAACTAGTTAAGTCATGAAGCCCTTGTTCACCGCCTACTTCTATCGAACACCAAGGGTGACTGTTTAAAGAGGTTGGACTGTAATTTTTTTTTCACTGACTTCATACTATCGGACAATGGAGGCTAAACATCCTCCCAGTGTTCTTTCACATAAGATACTTCCCATTTCTTTTTCATAAGAATAGAAGACTAAAATTCAACATTCTTTATTCACTAAATAAGGAAGGTCCTTCCTTTTCTTTGTTATGTTTGATGTTTGTCAATGTTATGAAACAGTCACCAATGTTTTGCAATATCTCATTCACTTTTATTTTTGGGACAGGTGGTGGATTTGGTGGGAAGAAAGAATCTGGACAGTTACGTTTTGGAGGTCGTGATCGGCCTTACAGAAAGCCTATCGTATTGCCTATGGGCGGTCGTGGTGGTCATCAAAACTGGAACAAGAGAGCTCGGTATCAATCGAATTTTTTCGAACCCAGAAACAGTTTGCGTAATAACCCAAGGTCTCGTAACGATGGCGGTTATCGACACCAGTATCGAGGTAGCAGAGAATCTTACGGAGAAAGATCAAAATACTAAAAATTACTACCAGAAAAAGTGACTTGTGATGCATGTATGTTTAAGTGGCTTTGAGTGAACTTTATGCAGGTGCATATGTGCAACTATTTTCAACTGTTTAACCTTTCATACATAATACGTTGAATGGTTAGTAAATTGAAGGCTTGCCCGGAATATCGCTGCATGTAACAATTCATAGTTTTGAGTAGATGGCAAAAGAAGTATTCAGCAACACATTGATTGTCACCTATTAGGTGCCCGATTTCAAAGTGATATATGTATGTTTTAGGTAGGTATGAGTTTGTCCAATGACAGCACTAGCTAGGCCCATAGGTGAGGCACAGTTTTCCATAATAATCTCAACATTGAATTTTTGTAACATACAACGTTATTCCGGGCAAGCCTTCAATTGTATTTTTCTTACTACAACAAGTGACTGCATCCTATTTTTATTTCAGGAAGTGATAAATTGTTATTTAATGACAAACCAAACAGCCTTGATTTTTTGCACTCTAATGTAATCAAAATACATAGTAGGATTAATGTTATCAAGCTGTCTTAAAGTTCCCCCAAGTTTGAAGTTACAACATTCCCCCATTATGATGTCTGAGACACTATTGTGGTTAATTCTATTATGTATTTAAACTTTATACGGATAGTTTTCAGATCAACACTGTGATGTGAGAATGTTTCAGGAAAGTAAGAAATGAGTTTGTTTATAAATTCTAATACACACCTAACATTGAATCATTTCAACACTTTTCATCAATATGCAATCCGAGATGGTTGAAATATATGGATCGAAGGTTCATTTTTGAGTGTGTATGTTGAAATCTTAACAATCTTATCTTTCCTTCATCTGTATGTCTGTAGATCTGTCACACAGAAATCAGAAAATGTTTTTGACCTCAACAGAAACAGTGCTGTGCTTCTAAAAAAGTTAGGTGGTACGCAAGATCAATATTGATAGAAATATTGATAGATTATCGATAAATCTTCGAAATTTAAAGTTAAAATATACGCTGAAATATAGCACTGATTATAATAATCCTCAATGGCACCTTATGCTAGAGAGTTGAAAGTATGATTTTTTCAGCATAAAATCAGAATGTTTAAATTACCTACTTTACTAGGTATGAACTCACCTTTGCGAAAAATTCGAATTGGTGTGTAGGCTTATACAGGTTGAACCTCACTAATCTGGAAAGCTTGGTACCAAAAAGTGACCGGATTAGCGAATTTCCAAACTAACGAAGTTTAAGGAAAAATGACAAAATTATAAACCAATTATGAACCAAATTATTCACTGAAAATTTAAAATTTTTGAACCACAGTAGTCACTGTAAATTTCACTGTCGATTCCATATCCCAATCCATCGAAGCTGGTGCCGGACTAGCGAGGTTCAACCTGTATTGTGTTTTGGAACCATGTGCTATTATGCAAAATAGGTTATGAAAACAATACAGTGGCAAAAGTTTTGCAGAGTGTTCATCTATGGCAGTGGTTTTCAACCTTTTTTTTCATTGCGGCACACTTGGCTTTGTGCAAAATTTCCAAGGCACACTTGATGTATGCAGGGAGGGGTGACATATACATTGTAGGTTTTAGATAAGGTTCTGTTTCAAACTCAAACTAGTATATGTATTTAACAAGTGCTGGATTTGTTTATTTATTTGCAAAATAACGATTTTCAGCCATATTATTTGTCGATAATGTATCAAACAGAATAAAATTTAATGAAATAAATGGAGAACAGTCGCAGCACACCGGTTGAAAACCACTGATCTATGGTGTTAATAACAGTGGCATAAAACTTTGGCTAATGTTGGGGGGGGGGGGTGCTTCAAATGTGAAATTATAAGATACTTGTTTTAATGTAGGCTTACAACACATTAATATTTGTTCCAAACATATATGTATGGCTTACTGTTGTGGTTGGAAGTTGATTGACATATAAATATACTGCTTGAAGGTATAAAAATTTCAACTCTGGTTTGTAAAAAAATGATGTTTTTTCTCAAAATGTTGAGGGGGACACGTCCTCCCCCCCCCCGTGTTTTACGCCTATGGTTAATACTATTGTGGCATGTTATTTGTTACTAAGTGGTTACTATAATACCTTCAATTAGTAATCATTGACATAACCATTCAGTGGAGAATTGTTAAACCAAGTGTCATAATCTTGGGTTTGATACGATTAAAGTTGCCACCTTTTGAAGTTCCAAAAAAAAAAAGGACATGTCTCCTTTTCTTCAGAAACTTACGCAAGTCACATGTTATCTGAGTCAATGGCTTGCCCAGCAAAACTGGGAGTAAGGGTCATAAAATTTTCATTGATTTGTTTGTTCATTTGCTGGCAAGATATTTAACACGATCTTAAGGAGGTTTTACACGTCACACTTTTTTAATCAAATTTTCCATCGATCTCAAACTTTTTCTAATGTCATGCACATATCCCAGCGCGTTTCAGTGCTCTTGTTGTGTTTCGTTAAGATAAAAGTTAAAGGGGCGCGAAAACGCGCCTGGACGTGTGTGTGTGTATGACATCAGAAAAACATTTTCAATCAATGGAATTTGATTGAAATAGTTTGACGTGTAAACTGGACTTTATGATTGGTCCGGGTTCATAAGAATTGTCCTTTATTATTTCTGTTACATAGGCCATGTCGTATCATACTTTAGTATAATAGGTCAATGCAAGTGTTCATAAGCATTAGTTCTTGAAGGACACATTTTAGAATTACACATACGATTACGAATAGGGTCATAACAACAAAAACTGTGCTCTCAGTCTCAATTTTTGTGGATGTATTTCACAATGTATTTTATTTAGTTTTATAGACATTGTGTTTATTCATTCTATGTTTGTCTTTTTGTTTTTTGTTTTTGAGTTTATGCTATTCACAAGTTTCCAAGGAGGGTTCATGGTGAAATCCGGTGGTGGCGCCACGGGACTCAACACTCATCCAATGGCGGCGAGCCATTGTCAAAGTGTATGGTCTCCAGCGATGTGGATAGTGGATTTAAATTTTTCAAAACTCATGTAATGGCGGCTTTTCCTTGCGCCACCCGTGGTACAAATTGAAAACTCAAATTTGGAAACTTGTGAATAGAGAAACTGAAATTTTTTTACTGAATAGGAACTCATTGATAATGGAAACTACGCTAAGTTTTTTCCTATGTGGTTTTCCATGGTAGAGGTTAAAACAGTGAAAACTAAAATAGATGTTTATAGTGGTCTCCTCGTTTTCAATCTATGAAAATAAGATTGTTTATAGTTTCCTCACCGAATGGGTTCCAACTGACTAATACTGGAAGAATATTTGGGAGTTGACGTTTGTAGTAGTACAATCTCTATAACTATAATGATATTGCTGGTATTTTTTTTTGCCGATTGTATGCATGTGCCAACAACTTATAACTACTGGTAATCAAAATACATACTTTTCTGCAAATTCAGAAATAGATTTTAAAATGGAAAAAACGACTGGCAAAATGCAAATTTAACTTGGCTTTTTCTTTTTTAACTGTATTCATTATACTACAAAGCAGAAAAAAATAAATTCGATTAGTTTATTTTTTTTCAACCCGTTTATTTTGGTAATAAGATGCAAACTGGTAATGATGGCTTTTACTGGTTTATTTTTATTTTTTGTTGTGTGTGTGTGCATGTGTGACAGCCAGCTGGAGTAAACAACTAAGGATTCCTTTTTATTTATTTATTTATTTATTCATTTAAAAAACAAAAAAAAAACGCTCAGTGACAGTACTCTTTAATTTGTACCTTGTTGTTCCGTTGTTTTTCCTGGCTGTTTTTCTTGAATTTTTTCGTTTTATTTTCTTGGTCGTTCTTTTTACCTTGGTTTGTACACTTCGTCCTTCTATAGTCGACCATCCATCAAGCGCCCGAGCGGAACGCACTTAGCTCATCTCGAGCAGTTATCTGTTCCAACCTTTGGTGATGTAACACACCCGGCATTTTGCGTGGGCAGTAGAGGCACCCATCCAGACTATCTTTAGACCAGTGCAATCGGGATGCCTATAGCCCTCAAAGAAAAACTCATTCGTACTTTTGTTGGATATTCAACCGACCTGCTTCGGTTTCAGTCATGTTTTATTGTGGAATCGGACTTTCTCTGCTCCCTCCACGGATGTCGCGAAACATGGGATTGGATGGGTCTTTACGATTACCCTATTGCGTAATAGTGCCAAGTTTGGGGGGTAGATTTTATTACTGAGGCACGTTTCTACTCGTTTATATTCGTTGTTGTTTCGTTTTTTCTTCTGTTGAGTGTTTAGAACTTGAACTTGCTGCTAAGTACAAGATTTTCAAAGATAACGACGAAAGGCTTATAGTTCTTATGAGAAAAGGTTAAACCGTCATGTTGGCATGTTTTTTTTATTTTAAAAATGGGTACTTTCCGGTTATAGCGGGACCCGTCTGATGTTGCAATTTGCTTGTACTTGGTTATGGGTTTATTTTGCAGGTCAGGTTAGGAAAACTAAACAAAATCATACATTTAATAGGTTTCTTTGTTTTTCCTAACCTAACTTGCAAAATAAACCCATAACCAAGTACAAGCAAATAGCAACATCAGACGGGC